>JAGDQP010000656.1:125301-149523 GCA_022664845.1 Lepisma saccharinum | reverse complement strand
GTCGGTACCATCCCAGCATTTAACTGCTGTGACAAAAATCCTGTAAAACCCCCAAATTAGGATGGCCGGCCGCTTGGTTCGCTCGCAGAAACTTACGATTGCTAAGCCAATGTTCTACCAGCACCTTGATCTAAGAGACGGGTTTTAATGTAGTATGGCTACAAGCTTCTTGTACGGTATTTTTGTACTATATGCACCTGCTCTGTATGGTATGTAAGCGTCTAAACAAAAGCATATGAAGAGGAACTCACCTCAGAAATACCTTAATTTTACTTCCCTGCTTTCAATTGGCGATGCCATAATCTTTCCACATGGTATCTAAATACAAATCTGAAGTCGTTTCATTTTATCTTCTTTTGTTTAGGCGCTAGCGTGCCATATAGTTTGAATGCATGTAATGCAAAAAAAAAAAAGACACGCTGAATATTTGTAATCTCACAAGATTGAAAGAGGCAAAGTCAATTAAGGTATCTAAACTCAAATCTGAAGTCAGTTTCTTTCAACCTGCTTTCGTTTAAGTGGTAGTGTGCGTTAGAGTCTGAGTGCATAAAGTGCCAAAATTCCAAAAGAGAAGATTGCATCATTACAAAATTAAAATTACCATATTAAATCAAGGTCTCTAAACCGAAATATGAATAACTTTCTTCGAACTCCGACCTCTTTTCCTGAAACAGGTAATGATTTTTAAGACATCCTGTATAATAAAGCGGGCTTAATATCATAGTGTCCTGTGAGTGAGTGATAACGTTCGCTCGCTGTCTTGTAATAAAGTGTTCCCGGGTTCGATTAAGAGCGGAAATACGAGTGGTTTGGAGCCCACGACAAACTGTAGGTCTGGTCAATCAGACATATTCATCCGATGGAAGGCAATGGAAAAACACCATCGGTACACCTTGCCGTGGGACCTTTGGGCAGAACACCTATCATCATATTGATATAATAAATGTTAATATCTTACGAACAAGAAGAACTCATCAAAACAAACAAAAGGTGATGAAGAAATACTTCGTCTGCGGACGACTTTGAAGAGTAAAAATAAAGATTTCGTGTTAAAACTCTAGCTAAGCTAGGCTTAAAATTTGAAGATAACTTATTTTATGTTTTTTGTATTGTCTGGCTTAATAATGTTAGAAAATTCATTTTATTTTCCGTAAAGATACCCAAAACTTCAACTTGAGAGTCTGCGATCTATTTAAAATATGTAGTTATCAGAACGTCTGTCTCTTTTAGCACGAGGTCTGAGCCAAAGTTGCCTAAAGGCATTGAAACTAAATTCAAATTCTAGCACGAATGTTAATTCAAAATTTTAGTTTTTAGTTTTGAGAATGCGGCTAATTTCTGGATATAAAAGAGATAGCCCAACTATGATGTTAGGAACAAGGCTGATGTAACTGAGGAAAACGTTGATAATGAGCAGTGGCATAACTAACTGGTTTCTGTCCCCACCCCCACATTTTGATTTGGTGCTCCGTGATTATTCTTACTGAGTCATAGCTTCTGCATTCAATTCTGTTTTCACGAAGTAATTGACCGGTTTCGATCCAACATGCGTCTCGCGCTCGCAATTTTGAGAACTGAAAATGTAAAGATAAAAGATACATGACCGCACCTAACCTTACCAAATCTCCACGATCCCATGGTCACTAATTTAAGATAATCTATACGAAAAATGCAAGAAAGCAATTATTAATAATAAATATGAACCCACCGCGATTCGAACCCGGTTTTTAAACTCAGCAAGCCAGCGCTTTAACCACTACACCACGATGTCCTCTTGCAAACTGTAATTTGGCCCTTGTTTTTACAATGCGAACATGCGAAATTGGAACAAGATGACGTCGGAGCCGGTCAGTTAGTTCGTAAAATAAATCTGCGTTCCTGCTTCCCTCCCACGCCGCGAGGATATTTCTTATGCCCCTGGTCATGAGTGGGGTTACATGACGCCTAGGCAGCCTTTCCAGTGCAGATTTTCTTGTACCGTAACGATTTTTCCCCAACGATATTCGATTTCCAACTATTCTACTAAATTTTGAGTTTAAATTTATTTATGGCCTTCAGGCATATCAGGCTCAGGACGGATTACGAGTTTGGAAACGGAAGTTAGTAGATAATTGGCTAGGCCTAGTTTGTAGGTAACATCTCGGCATTTGCCTTGTGTGACTATGGCATTGCCCGGTGTAAGTGATTGAAAAAACCTCAGCTAGGATGGGCGGCCACTGGGGTCATTTCTAGGACCTTTGGATTGGTAGAACAATGCGCTACGAAATGAACTATGCTCGACCTGTAACTATCTTCAATATAAACATTTTCGATTCCCAACGATATTTCGATATGAACGATTTTCGATGTTCATTCTAAGTTCGATATCGAAATTCAGAAATTGAACAGCCCAAGTCTGGAAAAATCCTGGTAAACCTATCAGGATGCCTGATCGCTGGTTTCAACAAAGTACCTCCCGAATCCTAAGAAACTGACTCACAACTGCCTAGTGAATTTTTAGACATTTGGATTGACTTGGCTGTTTCTAAATTAAATATATTCAAAACAATGAATATCAGTACTGTACTACCGAGCGGCCGTGGATCACTGTTAGAGCGTTGGTTTAGCATTAGGGAGATTTTGGGATTGATCCCAGAACCGACGACCATCCTAACTGAGGTTTCTCCAGGGCATTTTTCAGACACACCAGATAAATGACGGGCTTTTACCTTCAACTTAGGCCTGGGCCGACCATTTCCCACATACTATCCTCTATCCTGTTCCGATCTGAGCATTAGATAGATGCCTAAAGGCCATAAATTAATTTTCAAAAATTTTCATGTAGCACCATGGAAATTACTAACCGGAAGTAGCTAACAGGAAATGGCCACCATTGGTTTCAATCGATTTTGTCCAACTGCGGAAATGCATATCGTTCTTGACACGGCAATATGTCGTAAACAACTGTATTTTAAATGAACATTTTTTTTTTTACCTTAAACTGCTATATTGGCACTGTAGACGAGAAATTAACACACAATCTTCATAAGGGAAAGATTTTTTTTAAAGGATCAAACTGATTTATGAGCAAAAGGCATTATTTTATTTATATGCCTACTTTCACTTAATTTTTCAATTTAAGCCTCATTAATTTACTTCTTGCGTGGTTTATATGTGAGTCTCTTTGATCAAAAATGCATTTGTGAAATACAATATTACATGAGTTCTGAACACATTGCTAAAATAAAATGACTTGTGATGAAAGTTACGACATATTGCCGTGTCATGAATTGTTCCAAATTGTCGCCATTTTGATTTGTATGAAAACATCTTCTATCACACCGACTTAATCACACGATCTTCTTATATAAAATAATTACACTGGGTTTATAAAATATTAATTAAAATAATTAAGTTATATAGAAAGTTAGTTTCCACGTACCTTTTTTACTACGACACAGAATCCTGAAGAAAAAATTTATTATTTCCTCTTCTTTCTTCGAGTCGAAATCACTTCAAACCGTTATTAACGTCGTTGCGAATAACTCCTCCTCCTCCTCCTCCTCCTCCTCCTCGTCATTTAGCAATTCCACCTACTTTTGGTATTCATAGACTTGCCCTAGGGATGCGACAGTTGCTCCCTATTCAATCACATGTATCTATTCAACTGTCACTCCAATCATATGGAAGTCATGAGCTAACTAGCTCGACACTTCTTGCATTAAACGCTATCATTTTTACTCTGGTTACTCTGGTGGCGTGTTATGTTCAGCCGTTTTACGTCAGATATAAGTCGAGCAACCATCCAATGTTGCTTGGTTAAAATTGTAGAAAACCAGCAGAAATTACATTGTAAATTAAAGTACACTAGTAGACAGTGCAGAAAAGGAATCTACTACTAAAACAGTAGACCTGGCAACATTTAGACGACAGACACCTGTGCAAAAGATAATGTGTTGCTTTTAAGAACTTCAGATAAACAAAAACAATCCGTTGATAAAGAAATGTATGTTTTTCTTCTTCTTTAATAAACACAAAGGATTTGAGTATTTAGCCAATTTTGTATAGAAAGGAACGTAATTTTGTATAGAAACGAACGAACGGACTTTCTTAACTTTAATTTGAGCAGACATAATAAAAAGGAAAATATTTAACAACGACAATACAACAGAGATTCCGCAAGGATTTTCAGTTTGGGGGTGGGGTGTAAAGTCAAAATTGGGATAATTAGAGTTTTGCACATTTTCTGTCGATTTTTGACTGAAAAAATGTTAAAGTTTGGGGGGTCGAGCATTTCGAGGGTGATACCCCCACAGGGTCTGTCTGGCGGAATCACTGCAATAAGCCTCAAATTGGAATTTGAAGGCTCGGTTTGTCATGGTGCCGGCAATTTTGATTATTTTTATAAAGGCTTTTTACAGTCTCAGAAGGTAAATATCGGGTGGTATCCTAACTGGCACCTTGTGCGCTTCATTCGTAGTCAATCTTATCTTAAAAGTGATGCAGTGACGTACGGAGCGGCCGTAGCTCAGGGATAGAGCGTTGGCGTAGCATTCGGGAGGTCAGAGTGGGTTCGATCCCAGCGGCCGACCATCCTGACAGTGTTTCCTGTCACAACAGGCAAATGCCGGGATGGCATCTTCAACATAGACTCTGGCCGACACCTTCCCCTATACTTTTCCCTCCCCTATCCTGACCTGAGCCTTAGATGCCTAGAGGCCATACAATTCAATTCAATTCATGTAGGGACGTCATTCCCCAGACGAGACAAGCTTAGGGCGCAACTACGGTTTTAAAAAACTGGAAGGATGTATAGTTTAATTTGTTTACCTATGCATATTTGTATAGAGTTAAATTATTAAACTGGAAAATAGGTTCTAACGTTAAAGTAGAATTTTGATTAAGCACCTTAGCAAACTTGAGACTTTCTAAGAATGGAACCTACAGTTTATGTTAAATTGGCATCTCAACACTATACCTTCAACCTACCCGATAAAGAGATAAATAATGTATATTAAACTCTTCTTAAAGACTGTGCATTTAGAAAAACGCTTCATAAACATAAAAATCACACTACTACTATATAAATTACCTGAGCCCCTTAATTTTGTTTAAAAAATAATGAGGAGGCACAAATAAAAATGACAAAGAATTTAATGTGAGCTATTCTTGGGGTGTAATAAGCTTGGAAAAAGTGTAAAAAAATGTACAGAATGTGAGATAAATCTGCTCCCTTAATAGTGCTGAAAAAGTGCTCGAAAGCGCAAAAAAAATGTTCTTAGGATTATAGTGCTTTTATTATGTTCAAATAATGCGCTCGATTTATGTAGTACTTATAATGGAACACATTCGAACACTTCATAACACTTTATTACACAATTGGTATACTTTTAAAACACATTCCTGCTTTTGAAAGTGCCCTAAAAGTGTAAGAAAGTGTTTTTTTTTTTACAGTGTGGTCGGTGCCTTGCTGCAAAGAATGGATAGAGACAGGGGTGGAAGATGAATCCCCAAAATGAAAAAATAATAATAATGAAATGACCTAGACTTGACAACGTACCTTTCAGTTGTAGGTATGGGGTCTTAACCATTAAACAACCCCAAAGACAGCTGATTTCTGTGTATATGGAGCGTTCATCGCACTTCGCTTCAATGAGTTCGGGTGTTAATTGTTAAAATTGCTCTCGGTACAGACTACAACATAGCGAAAAACGATTTGTCAACCAGTATGTTCCTGTGGCTAAAGCCCGCGGCCGACCATCCTAATCCTGAATACGATTTTCTAGGATTACCCTCAGTTCCAACAACCTAATAAATACTAGAATAGTATCTTAAGTAAGGCCCTGGTCGATACCTTTCCTATCCTTTATCTGCTCCATCCCGGCCTGATCCAAAGATGACGGAAGGTCATAAATAAATTCAATGAATTTGAAGGTTAAAGCATTTCACTACATGCGTAGATTCTCCTTCCAGATATCAGTGTTCAAAAAATATAGCGCTCTTCAAAATTGTGCAATACCTACCCTTCTCTAGATATTTGGCTTCCTCAGATCACATATCCCTTCCCAAAGCTGAGAAAGAAATTAAATAGAACTCGTTGTGCCTAGGATGAAGCTTTTGAAAAGTTTTTTGACATGCATGATTCAAGCTTATATCTGGAAAGGATCCAGACACTGTAACATTGTTGGACAAAGTATGTCGACATCAAAGGTCCAATGTTTAAAAGTAACAGGTAGCCAGATTTGTAAATATAAGTTTTCGTAGTTAAACCGCGAGCTTTTCAAACGTCCCTCGTATTGCATTCCTTGAGATTGGCAACGCAAGCTTAATGTTTCGTTACCGGTAAGAAAAAATAAAAACAAAATATTTTTTAATTGGAGAAGAATAGCAAATAGAGAAGAACCGTATTTTAAACTTAAGTACGAAAAGAAATTGTGGAAAATAATATTGTGATACAAAATGGCAAGAAGAACCCAAACAAAACAAAACTTCTATTTCTAAACACCTCTTTCTCTTATTCAAACGAAAATGAGAAACTCGGTGCATAGCATTAATACAATTTAAACTTTGTTCGTAGAACATACACATGGTTAATAAAGCGCTCATGTATTTTACACTGTGGTTGGTTTCCACGTCTCTGTCTTTCTTTGACTAACAAGAACTGACAAACAACCAGAGCCACAACGAGACAAGAATAACATGGGTGTGTCGCCATGCTTCGATGTCTCGAGCCAAGGTGTTTCTCGTTTACGTTTTGTGGTAGAATTAGAACACATTAGTATTGGAAAGCAGCACTTATTTCATGATTGGATTTTCTTTATCTATTTCAATTTCAAATCATTGCGTCAGGCAATGATCCACTTGATAGAATGTTGTCTAAGTGAATAGGGATATTTTCCGAATTCCAATTACTATTGCGGTTGTGCACGCAAGAGCTAAATAATTGAATACAATCAATGTGAAGGCTTTATCGTATTCATCATTTGGCTGGTAAAAAAGATAGCCAGAAAGAATCTCAGTATACTTTGAATGAAGAATCAAAATTAGAAAAGGAAACCTTAATTGATCAATTATTTGTATGGCTTACTTTAGAAATTTGAACATGATGCATAAGTTCCTTCTTTACCTATATTTCTTTCATCAGCTGACTACTACTAACTTCTATTATATGCCTAAATATAAAAATGCTTTGTGGAATACGATCATTTATCTTATCAAATATAGTGTTTTTATCACACTTACAAAGAAAAGGCACCATATATGATCGAAAAACATTCACAGGTACACATATACTCTTCAATGCTCTTAGCAAAAATGTTCAATCAGCAATATTGTGTGCTAGTTTTATCAATATATTGATTTGGACATTACATAATTGAAAAACTACACCGCTATGGACAAACTAATGCCTTGGCAAGCTTTAGTTCCTTGAACATAACTTTTTCTAATTTTAGGATCAAGGTAACTATTTATAGAACTCTAATATTATTATACATTTCTCCCGTGCCTTTAGTGCAAATAAAAATAATAATGAACAAACTTCTTGGATCCAGTTTGATTGGAGATTTAACTCTCATCTTTCTAACGGAAATAACTGAAATATATTCGGAACACGTGCAATAATAATGGAGCTGTGCAATTATTTCTTTATTTGGGAGTATAGTAATTTGTACCTACTCGAATTTGTATCAGTTTATCCTTAATTTTTAATGTTCAAGTAGATTTAGAATGACTTTAAATGTCTTGATTAACTGCTGGTCTTATACGCTGAGTGTCCATGTTTTACTGCAACCTATTTTATATCATTTGGGCTCTTCCCTAACCGGATAAGAGCGGCTACACATCTTCAAATGGAAGTACAAATGGAAGTGAAAGGCTTCCGCGAATGGTTCGCACGTATCGTCATCCACGCAGCTTTAATTCTAGTTCTCAAGTCCACTGCGACTATTAGCGCAGAACTCATTGTCTACATGTTTTGTTCATAAGTATACAAGACGTGCTCAACAGAGTTCATATCCAAAGACCTATATCGTCCTTAAGTTTGCAGAACGCATCTCTACTCATTTCTTGTCCGCACTGGGTATGTGCTTTGCGCGTGGCTTCGTAGAAGGCTCCATAACTAAAGTGTAACATAATTGCTATGAACAGGTGTAAATAGTCAGTAAGGAGATAAATATACCAGAGTATGTTTAACAAGTACTCTAAATGAAGCAGGGTACCATGTTATGTCAAAATAACACACAGCCCAGGCAATCACTGAACCACTGCTGGTCTGAGCATTTATTTGTTGATATGGAGGATTTATGTCTTAATGTCGAACACGCCATATCTTAAGTCTTTCGCCGATCAGAAACAAATGTAATCGAGACTCTTCTGACAACACTAGCGGATGCAAGTCGTCCATGATACACTTAAGACATTGCATGTCCTAGTTCATATGCATAGACCAATGTCATGTTTTAGCAATGGATAACGCACTTCAAAATCCTACGGATCTAAACGTGTTTGGTGCAACATCAACGGTCAAGCTCAGAAATCAACTACCACCTGCAACTAAGTTGACCTCATTCAAATGTGACACCGGAGATGGTGTACTAACACCAAACTCGTGGTACTGTCAAACGAGAAATATTCAAAGTTCGTACGACATGACTTATGCGCATGACACTAACAATCTTTTCGCATTCGAACCCCGGCAGCTCAACAATTGTGACTGTGAAATGCTGTGACCTATTCGCCCAATTCCGATATACTGGACACTGTTACAAATTAAAAAAAAAATCCCTTTATATATTCCGTAATGTTTCAGAGAAATGTCAATATTTGTAGTTAGCGGCAGTAACCAGGGAAAGTACACGGTTACAAATACCGTTAATTGCACTAAAACATTCAACTTCTCATTGCAAGAGGATGTCATTTGATATATCGCATGGCCATGTTGCCATTTGAAATTTTCAAATTAAACCCAAGGTGGCGGATTTCAAGATGGCTACAGGTAACGCGGTATGGTCCGCAACATTTCCCCTGTCGCCTATAGCATGTTCAGAGACATTTCATTCCTGCCTGTCTCGTATTTTTAATTCTATTCGACTGCCCTAATAAGACTTATAGTCCCATCCTGTACAGTACATTGCATATTTATTACGAGGCTAACACAAAGTTGTGGCACCTAATATTTTAGCTGTTAAAGTAAGCATTTTATGTCTTATCATTTGGCATACTCGTCATCTCGATATCGACTGAACAGATCATCCCCCTCCCTTGTCAGTTCTTAATTTAAACAACATAACGATATCTATGGAGAAAAAATCGAATATTATGAAATTGTTTGAAGATGGAATGCCCGAAATTAGGGCAGACACTAACTTTTCTTTTGTTTCAGTTAAATAAGAAGAATGGAAGATTTAAGATTTTAATTATATTGTAGAAAAAAGAAGGAAGTGGACTGTAGAGACATTATCATATCCACGTAAAATATTTTTTTTTTGATTCAAGCTAACTAGTTATCTTGTCTGTCCCGGCACTCAGGATCAATTGATAAATTGACAATAGAGTCACCACTAATTTACCTGACATGGTCCTGAACTATTATTGGTCGAATTTAAGCTTTCCTGATTGGCCAATGTTAGCACTCGCAAATAGAAACTATCAGAGAAAAATGCGAAATATACAATGGGGGAGTCTTCAGTTAAGCTCGATGAGTTCAGTGCTCTGAAAGAATCATGCACCTCCATAAAAAATATATACTTTTACTTCACTAACTGGCACTTCCTCATCCCTGAAGGAATCATATTTACAAAAGTGTACGATATTAGTGTGTTTTCAAGGAATACGACAGGTACTGGTCTCGTTTTCTAACTTACTCTATGGCTTACGTTACTAGTAATTTCATCACCGCAGTAACAAATATTCGCCATTTGATTATATCCTGGGCTAGATCAAACCAACTTTCACGACGAAGGTCCCTTCTAATACTGTCTTCTCAACAATGTTTTGATCTACCACAGGGCCTCTTTCCCTCAGGTTTACTAGCCACGATAGAATATAGTTTTGATTATTCCTCCATCCTAGCTACATGGCCTGCTCATCTTTGCCATTGTGATTTCACTACTCTTATAATATCGTGTGTCTCATACAGCCTGTGTAGTTCTTAATTAAGCAGTCTCGTCTATCCTCCGACCATCTTATTTTCAGACATACTCAATTTACATTGAATTGCCGGGAGAGCACTCCAACTTTAGCAACCGTAAAGTATTATCGGTGAAATAACCGTTATGTATCTTTTTAATTTCAATTTTGTTGATATTATCCGTGAGGTTGGGAGTTTCTGAATTGAGTTTAACATGAGTTTCCCGATGAATTTTATTCCTTTTCTGACCTCGTTCTTCGAACTGAGCTAAAGACGCCAAAAGCCTTAAAGCAATTTAAATTTTAAAATTTCAATGACTTTGTTCTTGCTTGTTACATATACTCGCAAGTACTTAAATTTGTTTACGTTTTATGATCTCATTCTTAATTGGTATATATCAATTTCCTTCATCTTCTATGCCACTGCTTGTCCGCCTTTTGTAAATGTGTAATCTCGGCATTCCGAGAAATTTCAACTATGTTACTTTTTCTCACCCGAAGATAGAGCAAACGACACCCTACGAAGATTTTTATTCGTACTTTTAAAGTTTCCTCGTCTGGATAGAGGCATACTCTACGAAGAGAATTTCCTCATTTGAATGAAAGACCAGAGAAATCCCTTTCCGGTAAATTGTATTTCTTATGAATGCCCACAATCAGACGTTCCTAGAAAGCTAAGACGTCTTCTAGGTGTCTTTTGAATTTAGAGAGAAGCGTGGAACATTATTTGCAGAGGTAGATTTCCCTTTTACGTTGACTGCACCAAAATGAATTCTTCTGGGCCTAGGCTGCTGTGAAAAATGGCAGTGGCCAATTTTAGCGACCTATCCCTATTTATATACAAGTCGCACGCAACGGCTTAATTTCAAAATAACAAAGAGCTGAAAAATACAAAGTGCTAGAACTGATCTCTGTCACGTAAGCAACTCTCGTTTTCCCGCTAACTTGGAGAAAAGAAAAATGTATCAGTTGCAAGATATCTGATTGGCAGTATATAAAAATTAGTATCATCTGATAGTTGTTGCTCTTTTGCAATTTTTCGAATTATGTCTCTTCTACATTTCTTGTATCTTCCTTTCTATACAATATAGTAGATTTCCCTATATTGTACATTTTTAATATTAATTTTTTAAAATTGTTTTGAGTTTTTTAACACCAACATGAATATTCTAAACATCAAATTTTGGTACTCTAATATTCCGTAATCGCAATGTAAATACAATGTAAAAGTGTATCATATGCAAAAATAAAAGCTAATTAAAGGTTTAAACGTAATTCTGAAAACTTTTATAATTATATATGCTTTCAGAGCGGTGAAACTTAATTAAGATGAGCGAACTATAGCTGTGTATTTCTTTGTTTAACGTCTAGTATTCTGAGATAATGAGCGCAGAATGGCTAGGTTTGACATTGGTGTAATCTCTACATATATGTTTTTTTCGTTGGGAACTGTTTATGATTGATTATTCTAAGATGCATGTTTGAAGACAGTTAATTGAACAGTTTTTGCTTGATGCACGAATTTAATTTAAAAACTGAATCCCGTTACCATGGAAGCGACAAATAGCTTAACATTCCAATATATCTTAAATACGTACTAAGAAAGCTATCCTCTGGCCTTACGCAAAATTTCTAGTAAAACGAATCAACCATTTGGAAGAGTAATATGTGGCTAATGTTTGAGTATCGTTACCACGCAAACTGTAAGTAGTTTAACACTATAATGTCTCGAAAGTTAAGTTATCTATCCTCTACCATCGTACTATTTAGATTCAAATATTTTAATTGTTTACAAACCGCAGATACATATTAATATATCGTTACTACGAAAATGGCAAATAGTTTTAAATTCTGATATGGTTATAACCATTTTAACAATATGTCGTATAACGATACTAAATTTCAAGACAATTGGTTTAACCATTCTCACATGTTGCGCGAATATGTCTTACAAGTAGACCTCACTACTTTGCCGTTGCGTTAGCAAAATGAAACAACTACTGTCATAAAGTAGAGATGAATATAAGATACTGACAAAAATTGTAGCTGCTTATGAGCACTATAAATATGGGAAAACTAAATGGAAAAATGAATGTTTGAAAGTAAGTATATTACAATTTGATAGTTCCAAAACAGACTCTTTTCGAAATAGATGGGGCACAATAGTTCTGGCTTCAACTATGTGCATCGGGTTAGGAATGCTGTTTTATGGCACTTCCAGATCATGATCTTAAAATCCGCCATATTGGATCAATATCATTTTTTTCTAATGTGAGGTATCAAACAACAATGAGTTTTTTCGAGCAACATCATACACTAATTTGTTTGTGCGCCTCTAGAACGGTTTACAACTTTCAGTACTTTGAATGTTGACAAATTTGCTGTTTGTAGCAGATAACAGATAACTACAGTGGCAATGAACATAGCTCCGCAGATAGCATTCTTACGGGACAAAATTACGGCAATGCGAGAAATGCAAGTCCTCAGCACTCAAAAAATGGTTCTGAGCTCCCCACTTCGTCACCGCGCCACTGTGGGTGGTTTTAGTGCTCATTAGCAGCTACAATTTCTGTCAATATTTTATGTTTATCCCTACTTTATGACATTAGTTGTATCATTTTGCTAACGCAACGGCGAAGTGGTGAGGTCTACTTGTTAGTAAATTAGTCTCGTGGCTTAGAAACGGTAATTATTTTAACACTCTAATATCTTTATAAACATTTACGTGGTAGACATAATTATCACGCAAAATATGGTGACTGCGGTTACTGCGGTTATTAAAACATACAAATGATATTAGAGCCCTCAATCAGGGTAATTATAAAATTAATCCTAATAAGCGAACAAAACGGTCACATCTTTTTTTATCATATAGTCTTTCAGAAAAAATAAATAAAACGCGGAAATTATTTAAACAACTGCAAAGCTTAATTTCCTTTAGCAGATTTCTGAAACGAAGTTCGAACGAACAGTCAATTATAATGTCATAATACGAATGAGCTGACCAATGTTTTACTTTATTTCAATTTCGAACATAGACTTGCGATTAGCGATTTTCGCTTTTGGACATTTTTGCGCTATTGTATATCAAAATTAATATTTTTTCTATCTCTTTATCAAAGCAATGGCTTTATCTATATAAAAGAATAAAGCTCAAAAGGAAGAAAAATGGAAAAAAGAAAAAATATTAACAAGAGATATAATGAACTGCTAATAAATTCTTTCAACCTCTTGTACAGTACATGGAATGAATATTCATAATAATTGACTAGTGATTAATGTTATATTTATGCATTTTAACGTAATATTCATGTAGATGTTGTATGTGACAGCAAAAAGCCACTCTGGAAGATTGAAAACGTAGTTCAAATTGCTGTTATCTGAGAAGTAGCAGAAAATAGCCCTGACCGTTTCTAATGGTTACCTAATGAGCGTGTGTACTCTGACTACGTATATTATTGAGGAGGAGAAATGCAGAGCTATTTTTGTTGATGCAGTCGTGTGTGCACACTCATTACGAGACAAGTGTATGCACATCAATTAAAGTCAAGAAATTGTAATAACAGATTTAGTATTTTCTTTTCTCTTCCTAACTGGAAATATAATGTTTCATATCATAAACATTGTACTCAATTTACTTGGATCGTACTAAAAGTTTCCTTCATCTATTGTAGATATATCTGTTTTAATTCTGCTTGCACTGTTTCAACCATACCTTTGTTTTAATAAGTTTTTCCTTGCGCTCGAGAAGTTTAAGTATTGTGCGCAAGAAGTGTCTTTCTAAAGGCGAGTTTTGAATGCTTCTTGTGCACTTAATTTTCAGAAACAGGCCTACTCCTTCTACCTATGTTCACAATATGTCCAAATATATTGTGTATTATTAATTTAGATATTTAACATCTTCAATTTGAAGCACGAAAAGAAACTTATTCAGTGCTCTCCGGAGCTCAGTTCATTAAAACATCACTCAAATTCGAACAGCACTTTCGTCAACTTTTTCTTCAACATTTCTTCCCTTATCGTCAAGTTTTCATCATATTTATTCGGCATCTGTATCAAATCTCAAGTTAGAAATTCTGTATCGAAAAACTAAACATTTTAACGAAAACATTGGACATGCTTGTAACTGAGTAGTACTCGTAATTTAAATATGTTAGTTCTGTAATAGTTGGCAAGTTCAACTTACAAAGTTATGGCTTTGTAATAAAGTTAAACCAACCTATACCTGCCCAACTCAAATGTACTGGGGTCTTACATTCAAAATTTTCCAGTGTTCTATGCTAATTTTTATAATACCGATTTTAGTCACTAATGAGAGCAGGTGTTCATGGACAGTAAATCGTACATAGTAAATCCTTTAGATTACTAATTTTAACGAGATGTGTATTAGTAAGACAATATCAAGCTCATTGTAAAAGAAAGAAATAACTTTATTCCTTTAAAACAAATGAATTGTATACACAATGACAACTTGAACTTTACCGTGAACTTAATGTGAGATCAGCATTGGCTGTTCAACACTTTTAGTGTCTCTCATCAGCAGGAGACGCAACGCCTAAGTAAACAGTGCTCTTCTCCTGTAGTATCGAACGAGACGCTCTTGGTGGTCATTATTACTAGCAAGAGAGCAATGGAGAGAGAGAGAGGCATTTGCAATATGGTATTACGCAGGAAACATCTTTCATAATTGCGAGACTCTCGTACGGAAAACTGGAAACAGTTAACGAGATGCTATACGGTCTTTAAGTTCATTATTGTTACCTTCCCTTGAAGTCAGACGATGAAAGACGTTTAAACGGCTTTCCTCAAAACAAAAAGAGAGAGAAGAACAAAGTTTCAAAAGAAAAATACGGTAACATATTTGCATAATCGTAACTGTCAACAGGGAGCACTGACAATGAGCTAAACTAACTTCATTTTGCAAATCTCGTTTAAAAAAGAATGGACGTTGGCAGAGTGGAACTAGAATATCGACCGTAATCTTTTCAACAAAAGTCAAGTAAGTTCTTTACAAATTAATTGTAACAGAAGGAACTTTTACTACATAATTTTTTAGTATAGAGAATGTATTTCTATGTTTTATATTCACTTCTTCTTCATAATAATCTTTAATAGGCAGATTCTATACATGGAATGAAGGATTCCTGAATTTTTTCTACCGAGGTACCATAACCCAGTTGGTATACCGTTGATGTAACAATCGGAAGATTATGAGAATGATCCAAGCGGTTTCTCATACTAACGGGGTACAAGTATTTCAATTTTTTTTTCTGCCACACAAGGCAAATGTTAGGATAGTATCTCTGGATGGCTTGTATAGGATATATCCAACATCCTCTCCCCGGTCTTATCAAAAGTTGCCTAAAGGTCATAAATAATTTCAAATTTAGTTTTTCAGTAATATTGGGCAGTTGTTATTCTCCGTGAAGTGCCTTCTGAAATATACTTGATTTAATCTATCCACTTAATCGTTTTCTAAATCTTTCTTTTGTATGATAATCCAATATAGAATACGTGTTCATCTTTCGTCTGTTTGTCTTGCTATGTGTTCAGTCCATATGACTTCACCTAGTTCGCAGTCTGTTCTATCTTCTGTCTTTGTTTAGGTCAAAGCCATTTATTTGCCTTCCTGTCCCTAATGTTATTTCTAGCGTGCATCTATTTATTTTTCTTTGTGCAACTTTTAATGTTTGAGTCGTTTCCACATTCAATGTCCGCATGTCACTGGTATATAACACCATAGATAAGGCACATTGCTAGTTTTCATTTTCAAATAATGTTCAGTTGTCCATGTTATTTTACATTTTGTACTTATTTCCTCAGTTCTCTTGTCATTGCATGTATTAAGCTGGTCCACGTACACATACACTGTATTGGTTTTGGTCTACTTAAATTTATTTAAAGTCATTTTTACTAAATTCTTGCACTCTGGGCTAGTTGGTCTTGAAGCAAAGACAATTATGTCATCAGCAAATCTAAGGCGATAAAGATATTGGCCACTAATTTATATTCAAATTTGATCTCAGTTTAAATTTTTGAATACGTGGTCAAGAACCACAGAAAATAGTTTTGGAGAGATTGAGTCTCCTTCCCTTAATTCTTCCCCAACCTCGATATTTTTTCACTTTCTTGATGTTAACAACAGATATGGAAGTCAATTCCATGTTTTGTAATAGTTTCATGTATGAATTTTTAATGTCTTAATGTTCAAGTGATTTAAGTACTTTGCTAAAGAGATCGAGTTGAGAGTTTTCGAAAATTTGTTAATGCTAGATACAGTGGAAGTTCATATTCATTACGCCTTTCGATAAACTTAGTCAAAGCTTGCATTGGGTCTAATAAGATAAATCCACTTGCTTAGTAAATTGATCTCTTACAGTCGCTACATGAAAACAAATATGAAGGAAAAACATTACATCTAGACGAGTTACAAAAATTATTAAACTTAATTTGATGGAACTAAATTTCTAGTTTAAAGTGAAGAAATGCTTTAATTGTGTTAGAATAAATTCATGTAAAAGTTTACTTAATATCAGAAGTTTTGAGCTTCGAAACTTTATATT
The DNA here is from genome assembly GCA_022664845.1 of Lepisma saccharinum. Classification (NCBI taxonomy): domain Eukaryota; kingdom Metazoa; phylum Arthropoda; class Insecta; order Zygentoma; family Lepismatidae; genus Lepisma; species Lepisma saccharinum. Next base: position 132,853 of record JAGDQP010000656.1, on the reverse strand, counting down.
GGCATTCTTTTCTAATATTGATGTATAGACGTCATTTTATGAACAAATTAATAGATGTTGAAATTAGATGGAATATTATATTTCTGCACGATTTCCTTGATATATTAATGTCTTTACTAAAATACATGAGCTTATACATCTCAACTTGGCTTGTTCATACTTAGATATTAACTATATTTAAAGATTGTGGATTTGATCTTTTAACAATATTTTAACAGTAATCTTAAATGTTAAGGAAATTTAATTTTAAATCGAATACTCAACCTTCAGAGTGAGCGTTGTGAGCGAGGTAAAAATATTGCTTAATACATTTCATAATAGTAAGCAATTATGCAATGTTAAACTCTAAAATTTGCTTTCCCTCTAGGACAAATCTCGTGAAAAATATAAATAAAATTTTGCTTAACATAATTGTAACTATAATCCATCTCAAATACAATTCCATGTGCTATATGCCTAGTTTGATTACTTAAGAAGCGAAAACTATATTCCCAATGTTTATTCCGAAACCGGTGTACTTGTCTAATATTTTGTATGACTTACCACGCATATGGGAAGGTGTTAAAATTTAAACTGTAGAATTAAAAATTACTTTATAAATGTAATATTTTGGATAGCATAATCTATTTGTTGATATTCAGGACTATTCCGTAATTATGAAAGCAGCTCCACCCAAATCATCTTTCTGTCTGATGAACTCATTACAATAATTAGTTCAGATCATTTTTGACCGAAAAGGTGGAATTTACCTCCTTTTATCCTAATGAATTGACTTTACAAGTTTTTGGATTGTTACGCTATCCGGCCGGCACGACTGTTGATGTGACGTGATTATGTATATATGGTGGAAGATGTCTCGTCGTCGAATGCAGCAGCCCTGCTAGCAGGTTTCCACCTTTGATCGGGGAAGAATTGTGACATGGTGACATTGGTGCCCGTACTGGACGGATTGATTCCAAAGTGAAGCGCATATGGACTCGATAGCTCCATGAAGGCACTACGTAACGACATACCAGATCCCAACGTCCACGCCATACCACGGGCCGCGAGGACTGACGGCTTGTGTGTATGTATGGCTCTGGCGGATCGAACAGCCACATTCCGAATACTGGCGCACGCACTGGCGGATGTTGGACAGAGCCCAGTGTTCCCACGAACAGTTCTATGTCAGCTGGCAGAACGGGGCATATTTGCACGGCACTCATTGCTGCGCCTTCCGCTGACTGCACAACATAGGTATGAGCGAATATAATGGTGACGCAAACGTTGTACGTGGAATTGAATTTTATTTATGGGCTTTTGGCATCTAAGACTCAGGCCGGGATATGGGGAGCGGGAAAGGATTTGCGAAAGTGTTGGCAAGGGCCTATGTTGGAGACATCACCCTGGAATTTGCCTGGTGTGACTAAGGACCCCCCTGGAAAAACCTGTCAGGATTGTCGACAACTGGGATCGAACGCAGGACCTCCCGAATGCTACGTCAACGCTCTACCACTGAGCTACGGTGGCTAAGTCGTGGCGTATGGAGAGCCGAATGGAAGAACAAACTCTTTTCAGACGAATTCCCTTCTGTCTGCAACAGAAGAATTGCCGCATTCGTATGTGGCGATACCTTGGCACTAGGTTGAGCGACGCATGTGTTTTCCATCGACACGAACGACGCATGTATCAGGCTAGCTGATATGACCCAATAACCTTATCTTTGTTTAATCATATAATTTTGATTAATTAATATTTAATTGATGTTCATTGTTTTTAAATTGTTTTCTAATTGGAATTACTTATAATTAATCGAATATTGATGTATTCGTGTTTTCCGGGTTGCCTATATAATTTCGATAGTTCACGAGAAGAACAACAGATTTCGCCACAATGTTCATTGGGATTTTGGATTGATTGTAGGTTTTAAATAAATGTTCGAGAGAAGTTTTGTTTCTGAATATCGGCAGCACAGTTGTAATTGTTAATTTGTAGAATTGTGTGTAAAGCTGAGAATCTTTTTAATAGTTATTTACTATAAAAGAAAATGTGTCGCAACGAGATGTATTACCAGGGAACGTAAGAAGCCATGTCGGGTTTCTATAGCTAGAGATCCTCATGTAGAGACAATTCTCTGTAATAAATAATGTTTGAACTTTAAACCTTCCTTTTTATTTTACCGCATCAAGCAGAATTATTGATGAATCTTTTGGCTGCTGCAAAGCGCCGAAGCATTGACCAATAATAAGCTCTATAGTCGCAGCGTGACTGGTGTAGCCCACACCGTGGCAGATTTGGGGCACTAAAGTTGACTATCCAATCTTTCAAGCATATCACAGATTCAAGCAACGGACCATGTCATATCCTGAGATTCTACAAATTTAAAGGTGGTTCTCCATAGAGGCGAACCCATTCATATAAAACGTCAAGAAGTAAAGTTGGTTCGTGTGAGACCGATTTCAGAATTTATTTATTTATTTATTTACTTATACATCATATAACGGTATAACCGTATTTGACATAGTCATTAAAATACAAATCATAATTCAAGTAAAACCTACATAAAAAAATGGTAACGAGTACATATAAAGTAAAACTTATCTGTTAATATTTCGGTGTTTCAATGTACCTATAAAATTTTCAACTTCCTGAAGGGTATATCCTTCACAATCTATCAGTATTTCTTTAATCGTACGTTTAAAAGTCTTTTTGTTGGTATTCTTTATCTTATCCGGTAGTGTGTTATAGAATATTATACCCTGGTCCATGTATGATTTTTTAAGTTTCGTCAGTCTGCTTCTGACAAGTATTAGTTTATTGCTGTTTCTTGTTCTATATGAGTGAACCTCCATGCCTGTCAAAAAATCATCCTTATGGGAATTTATATATAATAAACAAGAAAGGTAAGGTCATTATATTTATTTTTTTAAACATACCTCTACATGAGTCTCTACTAGTCATTCCTAAAATTGCTCTTATGGCCTTTTTTGCCATATAAATACTTGTTTGATTTCAACAGAACAGCCCCATAATAGTATTCCATAACTCATATGGCTGTGAAATAATGCATGATAAGCTATACATATATACTTTGTTGATAAACAATAACGTAGTTTCCTAAGTTGATAAACACCTTTTGACAGTTTGCTAATAAGATGATCAATATGAATTTTCCAGTTTAATGAACTATCTAAATACATACCTAAATATTTTATATTATTTGTTTTATTTTTAGTAATTATATCTCTCTTAAGAGAGAAATATATCCTTTCACTTTTATCTAGATTGATTATCATTTCATTTTCCTTGAACCAGTTTATCATTTTGCTTTCTTCTTCTTGTTTCAAGTCTACCAAATCTTGATAATCGTCTTTACCTATAACAAGAGCAGTGTCGTCCGCATACAGTACTGGGGAACTCGGCAACGCATTAGGAAGATCATTCATAAAAATAATGAATAGTATTGGACCAATAATGGATACCTGAAGTACGCCTTTATTCAATATCATATATTTTGATAGTTTATTCTTTATTTTTACAGCTAGTTTGCGATTCCACAAATATGATTTTATAAGATTTATACTCAAATCATTTATACCATATAACTGTAACTTTTCTATTAACAATTGGTGAGGAACAGTATCAAAGGCTTTACTCAAATCAAAGAGAGTGACGGCTGTGGTCCTTTTTCTTTCAAAGTTGTTAAGTATTTCGCGAACTATATTTTCTATTGCATCGATTGTACCATAACCCGGACGAAAACCAAATTGGGAAGGATGTATTATTTTATGTAAGTTCAAAAATTCATGTAGTTGATCGAGAAAAAATTAGAAAAAATTGGTACCAGGGTAATAGGTCTATAATTTTCTGGAAGTGACTTATCTCCTTTTTTATATATCGGAATGACAACGGAACGCTTGAGTATTTCCGGAAATTTCCCATATTCTCTCGATCTATTCACTAAAATAACTAAGTAAGGGACGATTATATCAATGATATGTTTCATCACAAAGGCTGACATACCAAATGCGTCCTCAGAATGACTTGATTTTAATTTCTTGGTAGCTAAAATCACACAGTTAGGAGATATGATTTTTAACTCAAAATTACTATAACCTACTACATCTTCAATTAATGGTTGGTACGATTTAGTCCTATTACCTATGTTAGCATTGTTTACTGCTACATTAGTTAAGTATTCATTAAAATCATCAGCTGAAATTTCAATACCATCATTTCTTTTCTTTTGACGAACTTCGTTATTTATAATGGACCAGGCCTTTGAACTTTTTTGTTTGGATTTTTTAATTACAGTATATTATCATTATGACGAATTTTGGCTTTATTGATTTCTCTTCTGTAGAAAACCTTTAAATTTCTATATTTTTATGGTTGCGTCCTTATTACCATTTTTCATTTGTATATACCAAAAGGATAATGCCTTCTTTATCTTATATAAGGATTGATTAAACCAACGACACGGTTTATGTTGAAATTTGCTCTTAGTAAACATATGTACCAAGGGCCAATTAATATCTATTCCTACCTGAATGATGTCAACGAACATTTTCCATGCCATGTCAACATCATAATGTACATTTAAGATCTTACCAAAATCAATAGACATTAAGTAGTTTCTAAGGTCCATTATATTTCTAATGTGCAATCTGCGAAAATTTATTGAAGTCCCTACATCTTTGTCTGTTTTTGGTTTATATTTCGTTTCATAAGTGACCCAAAGCGCGAGGTGATCAGCTACGGCCGGTGCTAAAGTGCCACATTGTAGGTTAGTGACAGTGATATTGGTAATCACATTATCTAAGCAAGCCTTATTGCGCGTTGGTATGAAGTTTTTGTAAGACCAATTCAGAGAGTTCAAAACATCCATGAATTGTTTTGTGTTTGGGGCTTCTTTTTTCAAGATGTCAATATTTATATCCCCAACTATAATGAGTTCATATTCATCATGTATGGAGATCATTTCATAAAGTAGTTCCAATTTTTCATAGAATACATCAATGTTGGAGTCAGGGGTTCTATAAATCACAATTAGTATTACCCTAAGATCCTTAAATTTAGTGCAAACAATTTCAAAATCTTTAGAAGAACATAGTAAAGACATGTCAATATTTACAGATTTAAAGTTTAAATCATTTCTCATGTATAAACCCACACCACCATAATTGCTATCAGGTCTACAATAGTAATTTAGCAAATTATAATTAGAGGGTTTAAATATTGCAATTTCATCTTCATTCAACCAATGCTCATTAATGGCAAACAATTTTACTGGAAAATCATTTAACAATGTATCAATTTCACCAATTTTGTTTTTAATTGATTGAACATTAATGTTAAATATTGTAACGACATGATCATCCATACATTCAACAATATCATTACATTTAATGCCCCTAATGTGAGATATACAATGTTCGAGATAATTTGTGGAATTATTATGCATATTTATTTCAAATATCTGCAGTATATCTACTGCAGTATGCATATCTAGTTTCCCTGGTTTTCTTGTTTTTTCCACATTAGAGGTATTTTTTGTTCAGCCAAATTACCTAAGTCTATACTCATTTCATTAATTTCAGCAACAAGTCGTTCGCACATATACTTTTTTTCTAGGTGATTTAGATGTAGGCCATGAGTGGTATGGAATCTTCTGCCTATGTTTTCAATATCAATGACCTGAAAATATTTACCATTACTTTTTAATCCTGTAATGATGTCATTTACTCTACTAATTTCCTTGTTAATAATTGACCATTTTGGCAAGTCGTAGCGTGTAGGAATTCTTTCGTTTGAATGTTTGATCAAATATCTTTTTAGATATTTCAAATATGTGTTAGCATTAATATGATAAATATCGTTTGCCCCAGCTATAATTACTTTTATTTGATTAATGTCCTCTGTTTTTTGAGTTATTATCGTATTAGAGACGTCTGTATCCAAAATTGCACTAGATGGTGCATTAGGTTTAATAATACCCAAAATATTTTCAACGCCTAAGCTCTTAAGTATAGGACACAATCCTTTACCATGACTATCAGCTAATACACTTACATGTACATTTGCCTGCAGTGTAGGGTTTATAAACTTAGTACTAGTGGACTCTGTTTGTTTCTTTTTCACTTTTTTAAATCTCACTTCACTATTATCTTGTCATACTTGGTTTTGGTAAATATATTTACTTTCATCATTGCGGATGAGCCTTTCGATCGCTTTTACACTGCTCGTTAGTTGTGCAAGTTCATTTTGCAACCTTGCGATTACATTAGCATCCACTAATTTATCTCCTTTATCGCCATTTTCAACGTTTAGTTCGTTTTCCTCTGTTTGTACCATTTTTTCTTTCTTATTTTGAACATCTACATTCTTTATTTTGTTATCACCCGAACAACAACACAAACCATTTGTTTGAGCAAAATTATTATTTTTTGTATTTTTTGTCTTGACCACAACTGCGCTCATTTAAGCCAGCCTGAATTGATACATTTACTTTATTTGATGTTGAACTCACTTTATTATCATGTTGATCGCTTTCAATTTCTTCCGAGTCGTTTCTAGACACTACACTCACTTGCGATAACAATGTAGATTTAATTTCGTCCAACATTTTAATGGCAACGATTGGTAACCAAGCGTAGGGGCTTGACTGAAGATATGCTCGAGAAGGAAAATGATCCTGAGTCAGATGACGGAAATGATAGAAAATTGGAAGGAAGTCGACGTCATACAAGGAAAACTTCAAACTTTGACGGCGAAAGGCTTGTGACAGGAGATTATGTTTTTGATACTGTAAAGACATATGATCTATTACAAAATGAAAATGCACCACAGGTTATGGACACGGTTCAGAAAAAAATACTCACAATGTTACAGGATCTAACAAAAGGGCAAACTGAGCAAGAAAAGCAACGTCAAAGATGAAAGAGGAAAGTCGAAAGAGGAAAGTCGAAAACAAAAGAAAGAAATTTAAAGATGAACTTCGACAGGGAACTGAACTTAATAGTAATTAACAAGAATCAGTCAAAACCATACAAGAGAATATAGTACCAAATAGTAAAAAGGAATTTTACAATATTCAGTGGGACAACCAAATGCAAAAGGTGAATTCATCTACTTTCTGTAACAAAGGTACTGACGTGAATATCTATGGTGAAGTAACTGTTATTCTGTCAACTGAACAAGAAAGTTGACTGTAATTTTGATGTCAAAGCGCAAGTCAAACCAAAAGGAAATAAGCTTAAAACAATGAATGTGGTTACAATAGATGAAAATAAAGAAAGTAAACACATACTTTTGATTCAAATTCAAATAAATATTGCGGGACTACAGTTGATAGCTTTGTTAGATACTGGAGCCTCATGTTCTTTGATTGATAGTAATGTTTATCTTCAAGTTAAGTCACTACATCCTGCAATGAAACTTGATCAAACGAAAGGTGAATATATGCAAATAAAGATAGCTGATGGTAAAATAGTGAAATCCAAAGGTATATTGTTAGCCAATGTATGGTTAAATAAACAATATTTTGTAAATATGGAAATGGTAGTAGTTAAAA
>JAGDQP010000656.1:41557-120301 GCA_022664845.1 Lepisma saccharinum | reverse complement strand
ATGTCGGAATTTTTCCTTTATCTACTTATCATCCTCTACCTTCATACCAAATTTCATGTTTCTAGCTTACTCCAAACACCCTAAACAATATGATGAGTGAGTCAGTCAGTCAGTGAGTGAGTGAGTGAGTCAGTTAGCCTAAAATGTGCAATTTCAGGGGTCCACAACTAGAACATTGTTTGAGATACGAATATGAAATTTTGTACATCTGCACATATTTACCATATCTCCTTAACGGCAAAAGCTCATATTCCTATCTTTAACATCTTTTTTCTTACGGGGCCCCCAAATCGTCGATTTTGCCATAAACTCTTGTTCCTGTATAACATGCTTCTGGCAGTGCTAACGTTTTCTGACGTGAAGAACTTGGCTCATGCACTGCCGTGCATGTTGATATGCTTTTAAAACATATAAATATACAGAAATATGTGAAAGTAACAATGGAATATTGTATTGTCACCCGACTTACGTAAGTGTGCAAAATTCCATCATTCTAAGACGTCGGGAAATGAGTTAACGTTGCAAGATTTGAAGACACCACGAACCATTGTGAACTAAAGAAAATAATGTAAAATGGCAGAATAGCGGCACTATGCATGGAGATATATTATAGAATTTAGGGAAAGCGATTTCCTTCGATTCTTGTTTAGTGAATCAAGCTCTTCAGGCCAGTAATCCATTTCTTATGCATCGTTTATGATGACCTAAAGATATGATCTTTAATTTTTTTAAAATAAAAAGTCATAACCTTTTTTTATCTCTGGCAGTAACTACAGCCAAATCAGTAACGCTCAGTATAATGTATTTAAATAGTTATATCTTCGTTTTCTTAATGAAATTCTGTAAATGACTTCTATAGTTACAGAAACTTGGTTGCGAAAAAGATGGAATTTGTACTATTTCTCATCAATAGTGTTCTGGCGAATTGGGCAGGTCCTTCAAATCACGTTAAACCCTCTTCCTTTATCCCAATCTTGTTCTGTCCTTTTTGTCTCAGCATACATATTATCCAGTGATGTCACTAACAATGGTAGTCCTATATCAAATTTTGGATTGTACCATTGTTTTTCTCAATTCGAACACACACACACACTATCCGTCGAAACATAACCGTTACAAACATAAACATCAAAATTTGTGCGTACTAGACTATTAAGGCCTAGAAGTATGCTTTTAGTGTTTAACACTTCCAAGTAAGACACAAAACTTGAATTACACAATTTCCATTTCTGTCCTTACCTCTAGTAGTTATTAGAACCGTTTAAACCTGACCGGTATTGACAGCCTTGGTTACAGACAGACATAAAGAAAACAAACGCACTTCCCTGAAATGTCCACTAACAAGGGAAGAACATTGAAAGACCTTTGAAACTGAAAACGCTATAACTATTAAAATGTAGCAAAGGTTGAAAATGTATACATAATCAACAAAAACATGAATAATCATCTTCCTGTGGTACAATCCAAATAATGTATGTAGCAGAATATCAGGAGCATACATTTCAAATTTGCTTCTGAAATGCTAAATGTCGAAACGTGGTAGTTTGAGATGTGAGGCCAGCGTCTCTGAGGTTGTGGGTTCGAATCCAGGCTGGGGCTTGGACTTTGTGGATATTAAAATTTAACAGTTAATGACATCGTGACAGGCCGAAGTTTATAGTTACTAAAATGACCCCAAAATTGAAGCTTTAAGACTTTTCATGTGAATTAAAAACAATTCCAGTGAAAATAGAAGTCAGAAAAGTACGCTCTAATGTTTGAAATAGTCCAAGATGTTGGTACTTCTGCGCATAACTTTAAAGTACTCAGTTAAAAATATTTTAATTATTGATATCAAACCATAGCAACAAACGCTTTACCACAGCGTGTTTTCATATTCTTCCAGGTTATTTTTGATCTTGAATGTTCACAAAAGAGCTGAAATGGGTCCGTGGGTTAATCGGGTCATTCGGTTCACCAGGTTAATCGAATTAAGTTTTGGACCGAGTCACCGAGTTTTAGACCGAGCTTGAGGTCCTGCTTGATACGGGGATTTGGAGGGCAAAAACAGAGTTTTTTCAAGGAACTGATTCTATTTATGACCTTTTGGCATCTTTGGCTCAGACCGAGATCGAGTAGAGTAGATGACGGAAAGGTTATACGCCAGGGCCTTTCTTGAAGTACCATCCCAGTTTTCACATGGTGAACTGAGAGAACCCTGGAAAATCTGTCAGAACGGTCAAGCACGGGGTCCGAACTCGTGTATCTACCCATTGCTGATCAGAAGTCTGCGGCGTTACCACCTCTACTGTGGCGGTTGGTAGCATAGATTTGGTTCTTTCCTTATTACACACTGTTGCTTTTTAACAGTTCACCTTCAGAGGTGAACGGAAACGGGATTGTTCCTGCCAGAGAACAAAAAATAAGACCCCGAAAAATGACTAACTAGAGTAACAAGATTTAGCAAGGACAAAAAATACCCCTAGAGGTGTACAAGAAACTACCCCCTCGGAAAGGCTATTGTGAAAGAAGTTATGACTTTTACTTACTGATTTAATCTACACAGACATGGCTAGGTGAAATCGTATTAAGAGAGGGGCACCGACTCATGGTTTGGTATTGGGTCAATTGGGTCGAGATACAATCATTTGTTGACGGGTCATAGGGAAAGTCTGGTCATCTGGACGAAGACCGGGTCATTGAGTCATACGAGTTAGTCGGGTCAAAACAGTTTCGTTTGGGTCAAGTTTTGGACCTGGTCACTTATGTCAGGGTTAGGCCTGGTCAGGCCAGTGGGTCACCAAAGTGACTCCGTTTCAGTTCTGGTAAACAATACCTAACACTGGGCAATGCATTTTGGTTTTAGGATATGGTTGCCTGTATAGTTACTATTTTTTCGTGTCAAATAAACTCACGTCTTAATTGCAATGTAAGATCAAATTAAAGTACTTTCAAAGATAAAAAGTTGTATAAATTATTCTTTGCAATTGTGTCCAAAACGTTCGTATCAAGATATACAAAAACAAAAGCATTGTGCGACTTAAGAATTATTGTGTTGTTAAAAAGAATGAAATATTAACTAGGTTGAACAGCCTGCTGTTATGGTTCTTGAACGATAATTGTGACGTGTGGTGCCACGCGTTCTGCATGTGTTTAGACTTCTGGGCTGCTCGACTCCACCTGTTCTTGTTTAGATCAAGCGGAGCGCAAGGTGTGAGTGTCTGCCACTCAGCAGCGAACATAGAGTCTGTGCCATACTATTGGGTGCCTATTCGGTTGGGAAATACTACGACACCTCGCGTGACGAACCTCATGGCAAAGACCGCAGGCAAAAAATTGTATCTACAAGCCCTCGCTTGGGAAATCAATGCTACGTTCTAGCTGCTCTTGAAATTACACGCTCCAGGAACTTTCACGAACATCAATACGCACGTCTCTGAACAACCGAAATCAACCAATGCTAACCAACGTTTCCATAGTAGGAGAATATTTTCGCCTAATAAATCAAAATATACAAAGTTTTACATTAATCATCCTTCCGGTAGTATTCGCTGATTGAATTGGTTTATTGCGTTTAAGTGATTTAGCTCAGGCTGGAAGGGGATAGAGGTGAGAAAGTGCAAAGTCTTTCAGGTCCTAGTTTCAAAGTAACATTACGTCTTATGTCAATGAGAGAAACACTGAAAAATATTAACTCGAAAAGAATAACACTGGACTCGAACCCAGGGCCATCCATACACATTAAATCAAAAGAGCGTTATTTTAACTCTTTTATAGCGAAAAGCGGGACCACCCTTTTTTTAGAGCGGAATTTTCGATCAAGGAAAGTGATTTCCAACAAAACGTTCTCGCTTTGGATGAAAAATTTGCTCCTTTTAGATAAAATTCCGTTCTTTTAGCTGGAATTTATTTTCTCAAAATTAAAAAAGCGATTTTTCATTGATTATTGAAACTTGAAAGAGTAATTTCTCATCTTTTTAGCGTACGGTAGTTTATTCTTCGATTTCTCATCTTTTTACAGTGGTTTATTTTTTGATTTCTTATATTTTTATAGTGGTTTATAATGCATCATGGGCTACTACTAGTCTACTAGTCAACTAGTTGACTACTAGTCAACTAGTTGACTACTAGTCAACTTTGTTCTCCGCCATTTGGTACTGCGAAGGTTATCAAAAGACTAACCTTATACTGTGAAATTTATAGCGTTGTCTTTAGTTAAAAATGACATCAGAAAACTTTTCTGTTAGAAAAATATACTAGAAGACTTCAGGAGTAAAATATGTAGGTGCACAAGAAATCTTAGGGAAGTACCGGAAGAGGCAAAAGAAAATATTTCAAGGCACTTTATTCCTCGTGGACGGATAGCTGAAGAATTAATGCGTTAGACAGCTGGTTGCAAGGTACCGGGTTCAAATCTCCTCCAGATTTAGTTTTAAAAAACTCCTTTTAATTCATAAGTACATCCCTTTTCTTTCTTATTACTCATGAATAATTAAACAATACAACCATTTTCCATCTTTTTACAGTTTTAACATTTTATTGCGTAGTTTTCGTGTTCAAAATATGAACACTTTATTTGATTAGATGAAAATTCACCTAAAATATGGTCTCTCTTTCAGCTCAAATCGAGCGGAATTTCGTTCTTTTGATTTAGAGTGTAGGCAAAGCCGATGCTCCATCAAATGATCTACAAAGGCATGATACATTCTCTGATTAAGATCTTTATTCTTTATCTTCTTAACATCTATTAATTATATTAACATCTTCTAATTACTACTCGTCTTGTCTAAAGTTTACTGTTCCTATTTCATCTACTCTTCAGAACTTTCTAATTCGCAGTAGCTCAGTGGAGAGCGCTCATCTCTGATATTTGGGGTCCTCGGTTCAATCCCGGCTAGTGTCATGTGGACTTTCTAGTGGACGAACACCGAGTGCGTGTTTTTTTCTTGGGGCTCTCTCGTTTCCTAGTACATTCTTCATTCTACCAATTCTCTCATCATCGTCCATTCGGACTAAGCCAAAATTGTTCAAGGCCTTAAATAAAATTCAAATTCCAGAATTTGTTGATCATTCATCTGTTGTAGTGCCAGCTGATCTCGCACGTTTTCCCGTAGAAGCAGGTTTACAATAATTGTTTATTCATTTCTTCGAAATCATCTTTTCGCTTTGAAAATTACAATAAAGTCAAGTTGTTCAATGTTCTATGCTGGTATTCACGTGCATATAAAATGGATTATATATCTGATATTGCCATATTCTTTAGAATTTTCTTTGTCGAGCATCAATCTGATAATTTTTATCTGTCAGTGTCTCCATTATTCGTATTATTTTTGTTTGTATTGTTGCATAAAACTTAATCATTTCTCCGCTGACAAAACTCCGTTCCAAATCTAGGTGACACCGAAAATGTTTTATCCCAGATGAAGCTGTCAGGAAACATCTCGAGAAAATAGTTTTTTTTTTAACATGTTGTTTCCTTGTTCTTCGTCTCTTACTCTTTTTCTGATTTTGAGTCTCTATGGAAACCTTTCTTCATGTTATAGCATTGTTCGTTTTTTAATCGTTATGCTTCTATAGCATAGCGTGTAGCGGAACATCATTTTATCTTGACTGGACATTTGTTATTCGAAAAACACGAAAAGCATTATACCCTCCTCGAGTGCTACGCTTTAAATGAATTCAATAGTGATTTCGAAAACAAAAGATCTCTTTGATACTACTTAGAAAATCAAAACTGAAAGATCGTATTGAAACCTAATGTTATACATAGGAATTATGTGCAGCAGATAGAATTACGCATGTAATGTATGTAGTGTAAAAGTATAGAAACTTCTTTGTGTTGTCTACATCTTACTAATAGTCGGTGATAATAATAAAATAACCATTTTGGGTATTGGATTAATCAATAGTTAAGTGGATAATGATTAAAAATTTAAAACACGGAAGACATTTTCTTGTATTGATTGACATATATTCGAAAGATGAATAGTTTTCTATCGATTGTTTAAATGCATGGTAATTACTCAAATAATCTGTTGAATAATTATTCCAACAACGAATGTATCAAAGCATATATGATCTGGACCTGCTACAGACACAAAAACTGTATATCTTTTACAGGGATTCCAATTCCGAGTAGTCAATATAACTGTAGTTAAGCTAATTTTCTCTTCTTTAAACAATTTCTGAACACTTCTTACTTTGCTCTCAAGAACATTATCATGCTGATACAAGAATTCACCTTCAGAGGGACTACATAATTATCTTAAATGCTCTTGAAGCTGACATCATCATATTATGTAGTTACCGTAAACAATGAAACAAAGTCGTTACTTACTTTCGACTAAATATTTCTGTTGATGACAATGACACATTGAGGTAGATAATGTGGCATGAGAAAGAGATAAATTCTTCCAAATAGAGGACCGTGAGTCGTTGCTCCGTAAAATATAATTTTAGTTTTCTAGTTCCAATGATATCTAGCTTCCACACTTTTGCCATTTCACTTGATGATTTCCGTCTAAGTATGGATGTCCGACTGTGCAGAAATTTCTGTACAAATTATGTGACAGCATTTCCCGAGAACTTTTGTAACTATTGGCTCTTTGTTTCTACGCTGAACATATATTTTATATGTCCAATATACATTAATATTCTTCTATACTGTTTTTATGCCGATAGATATTTTTAAGGGAGCGTTTACCCATGTCGTCTCCACCCCATTGTCACATCACTAAAGTAAATGTTGCAAAATTATTTCTTGAACGTATGAAATCGAATAGTAGTGTTATGCTAAGCATTTCTAAACGACTCATCATAGTTTAGTATCTATCTACAGCTTACATAGTCCTCTCAGTGTCATACTCTTATGAGATGGCACAGCCAGGTAGTGGCTATATATATTTCACAAAAGTTCACACATTCGGTGATATTGCAATTTAAAATAGTTCCCTTAGTTTCGAAGTACCAAATTTTATTTGACTTTGCTGTGATTTGAGCCATGACACTTATGTAATTACTAGTATGTGCGAAAATCAGGGCTTCGTTAGTAACGAACCATACAAGAAGCAACACCCATAAAATAATAATAACTACAGTAAATCCCTGAAGAATTTTCTACAAAGGACTATCACAATGCATATTTTATACATTATAATTTATGATAATAGACAATGACTAAGTTGAACGATGGGTATACGCTGACATACAACAAAAACTATTGGCATAACCCGGTTCTATGTCAAGATGTATGTATACAAGAAATAATAACGACAAACTATCCACATTTTTGTTGTTGTTGTTGCTGCTGCTGCTGCTATTGCTCAAATTGAAACACATTTACACTTTTCTTAGTTGAAAGGACAATGAGTTGTATTTAAAAGTTCCGTTGGATCTTCAATGGTTGATGATTAGTCATTCCATACCAAGATTTTCATACTTTTCACACGCAAATGTTGTAGAGACAGTATCTTTTTGAACAAAGCTACTTTTTCTTCTTCAACAAGAAGTAGAAGGTGATTCTAACTTCAAAACTATGATTCCTTTTAAGAAAAACTGATCTTGAACCTATAGTAATAACACTTACTTCCATTAATAATTTAAAACATATTGTTTACTTTAACTTTTGGGAAAAATAGCAAAATAAGAATTACCTCTGAATTGAAACTTAGCAGGCTAATTACTTTTGAATTTTAAAATCTCCAAAATTTTATTTATTGTAGTATTACACATAAATTTAAGGAGCAATATGTGTAGTTAATCTTAATAATATAAAAATACAAAAACGAGTATATTCTGGACGCAATACCTACTTGAATTTCATTTATATGTTTAAGAGTTGCATAATATTTTGCGTTTAATTAGCACTAATATTAAGTGCCAAAAGTTATCGTATAAGGACTGCATTTGAGTATTTACAATGTACCTCCCTATACTTGTGCACTCAATGTCACTAGCGTGCATTCATATTTGGGGTGTCTGGGTTCAATTTCATCAACCGACTATCTTGATTGAGGCTTTCCCAGAGTTTTCCGCAGTCGCATCAGGGAAAATTGGTCCTGGACGGCTCTTTCTAGCATCGTTCTTCCTACCCTAGCCTGGGTCATAGATTCATAAAGCTCATAAATAAATTTCAAAACTAGTGTGAGTTGAAAGACATAGATGCCATTCCGTCTTAATGACAGTAAATCAGACACAAACTCATTAACAGAATCGTTCTCATTGAGTCACAACTTAAAATTAAGGCTTTAAAACGAACGAAAATTCAAGTATCTACCGAGTAGCTTTCTAAATGTATTTTGCAAAGTTAAAATTAAAGTGAAGGTTTGGGTAGTAACCTGATCCAAACTTCAAGGATAGTTTAAATACAAAATTAAAAAAAAGAGTCATTTGTGTTGCTTTGGAACTGAACAAATAGTGTTAAAAAATATATCCATATTTCAGAGGAATGTTTATAAAGTAAAAGTAAATATGTATATTTTGCTCGTTTGTATACGATTTGAAACAAAATCCACTTGATAGGTTTTCTAAAGATTTAAATAAAAAATCAAACTAAACTACTTCACAATAAATAATATTCACTTGCTTCTAAGAAAACATGTACACAGTCCATCCCATACTCAAGTCACTTTTAAACTGAGTGGCAGATACAACCACGCAAACACATATTTTGCTTGCGTGTGGGAAGATTACGTCAGAAGGTTACTTTTGAATTATGTAACAGATTATTGCAGTAGAGTTTGATGGATGGCTTTCTATACAGAGATTTAGAGTGTGGGTACGCATTATTGGGAGGTGTGTGATGTTTTAGCACTCATGTGTGTGTGTGTATTGAAGAGATAAGAACTTGGCTCATTCTGGCGAGTACGATTATTTGACCTGTTGGAAAGAAGCCCCACTACTTCCTCTCTAGCGCTGTTCGTTCACCAAGGACGCTTGAATGAAAAAAAAACTCCGCATGCAGCATAGGAAAATTTTAGGGCTGATTTTTTATTACACGTTTTATATTAACTTGTTCTGTAATCATCTCTGGTACAAATCTTGAAATTGATTTTTAACTAACTTCCCATCATCCGATTTCTTTGAAATTTTGTAAACTTGCTTGCTTCCGATGACAATCATTAGATATACGATATAATAATCCAGTTAACTGTAATTAACTAAATAATTGGAAATTATCCTTAAATGCACGCAACACCGCATCTATTGTTGAAGTTTGGGTTGTCTACCTCTCAGCTTAACATTCATCTAATATACATACATAAAATTAAAAAATGATTTTTTTAAAATACGCTTTTTTAAGATGAACTAAAAAGTAAAAAATAATAAATTGAATTAATCTTATGAATCGCAAATAAAAGAGTGGGTGCTCTTGCTTACCTTATTAAAAATCATAATATCTAGGAGTGGGTGAAATATGAAGGTTTGCAATGTGTGTTATGAATAGGGATCCCAGATTAGTCCTGTCTAGGGCTTTTTCCAGGTGTCCCGACAAATTATTTTCGGAACTACAAATGTTCAGTTTTTTTTTTCACTTTTTTCAAACTATAATTCATATTCAGTGCTGTGTTTCATCATAAGATGATGTAGAACAGCTAGAAGTGTAAACCGTTTATTACCCTAGTGTACCGGCTATATTTAAGGGGGTAAGTAATACATAACACACGTCCCTGTTTTCTTGAAAATTACTAGTCGCATTCAAGATGACATGAATAACGCATTGTCGTGAATTATGTACAATAGTGAATTTGTATCGAAAGTGTATTTTTACACATCTACACGAATGAACAAAAAGACGATTTTTCAAACATTGAGCCATAGAATAGCAGCTTTTGAGTGCCTTATTTCTAGCTACAACTGACACATGCAGCCCTTATATTAAATTATAACTACTAATATTCTTAGCCCGTGTGCGTTTTTGTGGTTAAACATTGTGAGCGCCCTCATGTTTTCCCATATGCTTTGTAGAATAAGAAAAGTGATGGTGGACATCGGGAATCAGCGACAGGGAATCACTAACACCTACTTCTCGAAGATCTCTTTTAATATTGTCCTCCCAAGGACGTCTCGGTCTTCCCAATGGTCTCCTTCCATCCGACCTTCCAATCAGAATAGAATAGAATCGTCGTTTTCCTCCCACCCGAGCATATGGCCTGCCCACCTTAGTCGTCACGATTTCATTATTTTTACAATATCTGGAGAATAGTACAGTCCGTGGAGTTCTTCATTATGCTGTCTCCTCCATTCTCCAGTCATCTCGTCCCGTTTTGGCCCGTATATCTTTCTCAAAACCTTACTTTCAAACACACGTAATTTATGTTCATCTGCTAGGGTCGTACTCCAACTTTCGCAACTGTAAAGTATTACCAGCTAAATAACCGTTCTGTATATCAATTTCAATTTTCTTGATAATAATTGCGATGTTAGAAGTTTTTAGACTGAATAGAAACATGCGTTCTCCGATAATAAGTGACTTTTTATTTCTTCCGTAACCTCATTTTTGCTTGTTACGTATGCTCCCAAGTATTTAAATTTGTTTACTTTTTCTATGACCTCATCCCTAATTCTTATGTTTTAATTTCCTTCATTCCCTGTTTCGGCTTGTTATAATGCATTTTGTTTTATCTATGTTTACCTGTAGACCTATTTCATCGCACGCTTCTACTAAACAATCGGTGTTGCTTTGCAATGCATCTATATCGTTCCCTATTAAATCTACATCATCCGCGTATACGAACAGTGGATTCAAACCATTCAATGATAGTCCTTTTTGTCCCCTTTAATTTTTAAAATCGCATCTTCTAACGCAAAATTAAACAGTAGTGGTGATATGGCATCTCCTTGTTTCAGTCTGTTGCGAATCTTGAATCTATTTAACATATTATTACCTACCCGTACTTTGCTTATGGGGTCGGTGAGACACATCTTCACTAGTTGAACCAGTTTTTTTAGAATTCCAAATCGTATCAAGATACTGTATAACTTTTCCCTTTTGATAGAAAGGGCCCCGGAATAGGAAAGGAAAAGTGAAGATGACAAGGAAATTGAAGAAGGATATATAGATAGGAACATGGAACATACGAATAATGTTAGAGCCTGGCAAAATGGAAGAGGTCGTTCAAGAGACAATAGAACAAACTCTGGATAAAGTGGCATTACAAGAAATTGGATGCCACTCGAGAAAAAGAGCATAAAAGAGATTCCATTATAATAGAATTAACATTCTATTATATCGGAACACCAACAAAAGCTGGACAATATGGTAATGATTTATTATAGGCAAACATTTACGACATAAGATACTACAGTACACCCAAGTCGACGAGAGAATAAGCAAAATCACAATGAAAGGCAAATTCAGAAACCTCACAATAATCATAGTCCACGCCCCTGCAGAAGAGACAGATATCGCAAAGAAAGAAGAAATCTACGAGAAATTAGAGGAAACTAATAAAAGTACATCTAAACATGATAAAATATTAGTACTAGGCGACTTCAATGCCAAACTAGGAAGTAAAGATGCAGTCACGAAAATCACCGAGAAAAATACTCTATATGCAGAAACAATGAAAATGGAAACTTATTAATCCAGTTTGCAATAAGGGATCAAATGGTAGTAAAGAGTACGAGCTGTACACACAAACAAATACATCTAAGAACCTGGAAATATCCCGATAATAACACGGCAAACCAAATAGATCATGTTCTTATCAACCGCAGATACGCACCATCCAAAACAGATGCCAGGAGTCTAAGGGCCCGAAATTGCAACACTGACCACTCGTAGTTAAAACAAAATCAACAGAGAAAATATGTAGTACACCACAACAGAAAACCATCTCAAATGAGAAGTGGAACATAGAAAAGTTAAAAATCAGAGAAGAAGCTGATAAATTCAAGAACGCGATGGAAAGCAAGTATGCAAAAGGCAGGAAATGTAAACTCAGCGATACAAGAGAAATTTAAAAAAACATTGTAATCGTAATCAAAGATGCAACGGCCGAAACAATTGGACTGTCGAAAAATGAAAATAATAAGGGAAAATGGTTTAACGAGGAATGTCAGGAAATAATTAACCAAAAAAAAACGAAGCCCGAAGAAAAATGCTACAGAGAAAAAGAGACAAGAGGCAATTACGAGAAGTATAAAGATTTGAGGAAACAGGGGAAGAAGGTTTGTAAAAAGAAAAAGAAAGAGATGACAACAAGTATGATAGAGGAAATAGAGAATGTAAACAAAGAAATTTAAACTAGAAAATTCTATGCGGAAATGAAGAGAATGAAAAGAGGATACAAAAACAACAAAGGAGATATAGTAGGAGAGAAAGAGGAAATAGTAGAAATATGGACAGGTAGAAGAAGAGCAACAAGATAAGAAGCACCAGGAGCGAATAGGTAAAGAAAATATAGTTAACGCGCACAAGAAAGAAAATCATCAGGAAGATGATGAAGGATTACCCTCAAAGGAAGAACTAGAAGGAATAATAAGTAAACTAAAAAACAATAAGGCTCCGGGAGAAGACTAATAACAATAGAAATAATGAAACACGCAGGACCTAAAGTGAAGGATGAAATATATGATATAATACAACAAATTTGGAAGTAACAAAAATGTCACACAGTTGGAAAGTAGGAATAATAATTCCTTTGCAGAAAAAAGGAGATAAAATGG
This sequence comes from Lepisma saccharinum, assembly GCA_022664845.1. Taxonomy (NCBI): domain Eukaryota; kingdom Metazoa; phylum Arthropoda; class Insecta; order Zygentoma; family Lepismatidae; genus Lepisma; species Lepisma saccharinum. The sequence goes on along the minus strand of JAGDQP010000656.1, from coordinate 107,653 downwards.
ATTGTAAAAATTATAGAGAAATCATGTTGTTGAATGTAATACACAAAATACTGACAGGCATAATCAACAATAGAATCAAGAAATATGCAGAGAAAGAAATAGGGAAATACCAATGTGGATTCAGGAAAATACGCAGTACAGTAGACCAGCCATTTATCATGCGACGGGGAATAGAAAATGCTACAAACATGGCACGAATCTTCACATCATATTCATAGATTTCAAGCAGGCCTTTGATAGTGTGAACAGAAAGAAACTCATAGAAGCTCTAGAGAATCTTCTAATACCAAAAAACTCATTAGATTGGTACAGATGACGTTCATCCAAACAACGGCAAAAGTGACAGTAGAACAACTATTAGGAGAAGAATTTCAATACGTTAAAGGAGCTAAACAAGGATATGGACTATCAACAACACTGTTCATAATAGCCCTAGATGCAGCCATTCACAAAATAGAGAAACGAGAAACAATAATATACAAAACCAACCAAATCTGTGCTATCGCCGATGATGTAGCAGAATTTGCACGAACTGAGAGCGAACTAAAAAGAATGTACACAGAATTGGAAGAAGCAACTAAGATAATGGGATTACAGGTGAACGTAAACAAAACTAAATATATGATAAGAATAACTGCAGAATACAGAAAAAATAAACCGAATATTTTATACAGGAGAATACAGGAGAAGACATTTGAAAGCGTACCCATATTTAAATATTGTGGATACTTAATAAAAATAGAAACAACACAATAGCAATAAAGGAACGAATACAAGCAAGAAATACAGCATATGACGCCAACAGCCAATTACTGAAAACCAAGATGATAAACAGAAGCACAAAATTAAAAATATGTAGAACCCTTATAAGTCCCATAGTAACATACGGTTCAGAAGTATGGACACTCACTAAGGGAAACGAAAACGATCTACGTGTATTTGAAAGAAATGTAATCACAAAGATCTTTGGGCTCATCAAACTTGGAGAGGAATAGAGAATATGCTTCAACAGAGAAATAGAAGATATCCTGAAAAATAAAGGTAGTCAGTTACATAAAGGTACAAGGACAGGTGGCTGGACCATTTGGAACGGATGGAAGAAGATTGCCTTCCCAAAAGGATCATGAACAAGAAGATTTATTCCAATAGAAGAAAAGGAAGACCTTAACAAACATGGTTAGATAGTGTGATAGAGGGCCTCCGAATAATGAAAGTGATTAACTGGAAACAAACAGCAAGAGACAGGACGAGATGGAGGCAACTGGTGGAAGAATCCAAGATCTGTACCGGGCTGTAGAGCTGTGTGGTAAGGTAAGGTAAATTACTATATGTTAAATATATTCTCTCCTCCCCTCTTGCCATGAGTCCCGCATACTCACAATCGAATTTCAAAAACTTCTAACATTAAAAACTAGTAAAACGAATCAAAAATAAATTTTAGACTGCATTATCACATAAATAACTATTCTAACCCTTCAAATTCTTTGACTCCCCCTGGAACTTCCCTCCCTCCTCGGATACCCGCAATCAAATTTTCAAAACTTTTCAACATTATAAAAATACTATTCAACTGAAATGAAAAAAATATTTTGTTTTACCCTCCTCCCTTCAAACACCTCTTAACTGTTTTTCTTTCTTCCTACAAACACGCCCCTCCTCCTCCCCAGTCGCGGGTCCCAGATGTCCACCATTGCTTTTCTTATTCTACAATGCATAAGGAAAAAAGGATATCACTCACAATACTTAACAACAAAAATACACACGGGATGTAATTGCGAAATCCACTATTGCTGCGATCTAATGATTAAAAAATTTAGCAAATAAAGTAAGGCACCAGTCCTCGGTATGTTAAGGTGGATTTTACAGATTGTATAGACCTATGTGAAAGAAACAACCCTATTTCTACTTCATTAGCAACTTGAGGCTCGTGCGATAATGTAACAGCATAAATGTATTTGGTAATTCGCATTATAGTGATAGAATTTACGTTTCTTTACAACCCTAATTTTTGCTCCAATAGTCGTCACTCTAAATATTGCTTTTCCCTGTAGTCGTCATACCAACGCACCAGTAGTCGTCACCCAATGTACAACAAATATTCTTTTGGGAAATATTATGCTATCCTCTTGTTTATCTTCACTGGATTTTAATCTGGCCAAATAAAGCGTGCTTGAAAGGAAAGAGACACAGCGCACTTGCTAGAAGGTTCTCAGAAATTCTTCTAAAAAAAACTGAGTTGCCTGCCGGTAGAATATGTAGGAACTTAAATTTTGAATTTTACTGACGGCTACTCCAAAGAGTAACCATGATTTTTTTATAAATTTAACATCATATTAAATTAAATTTTCACTTTTTCGAGTAAAAATTTTAAGCAGCAATTTTTCATCTATAATCACCACCCGTGACGAGCATTGGTGCAAAGTATGTTTGACTTGCACCAGTAGTCGTTAGCCCCAAAGCAGAGAAAGTGACAATCAAGGCAGGCACACTTATAATCTGATAATTATATTGATCATTAAAGAGGCATTTTATTTACGTGTAAACATAAGTTACTTATACGTAAAACTGCAATGCTTATTTTTTTAATGTACACTTGCTTAACACTTTTTAGTAAGAAAACCATGTAAATAGCAGGAAACACGAACTTGCCGCCTAAGCACAATACATTTCTACTAAACGAAGTGACGCAATAAGCATATTAATGGTGCCTGTTACGTACCAGATTATGACTGCTAACTTGCTCTGTTTTTGTCACCAAACAATGAAAGGTTTTCTTATTTTCACATGTTTAGTAAAAACATGACGAACACTGGAGCAGTGACGAGACCTGGTGCCTTTACCTTATTATCATTTTCTGTCCTTTCATTTAAGTGATGTTTTCACACAGACAGTACAGGGTAATATGTATTATCCGTCGTTCCTTGAATGCGCCTACAGAATTTTTTTTATAAAATTATAGGTTTTTGTAAGTTAAATGAAAAAGTCCTCTTATGATGAGATCATGAATAATCGAAACTTTTGTTAGGTTTGTGTTAAATCTGTTGAAGTATTAAAGTGTTAGTGCAAACAAAATTGTTAACTTCTTTGAATGTTAATTACAATCGTTCCCATGGTTAACGGTTCCCATCGTTAACTTGTTTGAATGTTAATTAAAATAGCTAAATGTACAAAGCTTTGATGAAGTTGTGGAATTTCCAGAGGGCAAAGTGAAGTACAGAGAGGTCATTTGCGTTCGTACAGATGTATAAATCCTAAAGACGGCAACGTAAGCCCAGATATCGTATAGCTCTTTTAAATATATTTATTTCGTATATAATATATCTTTCAAACGCGAAAGAAAACTCACGAACTTAATTACTATTCCCTTCTGCAAATTATGGCTATCCTTCACGTCATCGCTGCAGGAGCCACTCAAAGCTTGCAAGTCCTAGCCATTTAGAATGAGCGTTTCATCAATTTTTATAAATTTATCTGGAAAATAGAATTTTGCTTCGAGTTAGATAGTTTTTCTTAGCCAGTTATCGTTTCTTATTTCACTTGTTTTCATACCAAGGTTCGATTTATACGTCGACATTGACTCAAGTTAAATGACAGAGAAATGTCACTTGTCTTAAAGAATAATTTTTTCCCTCGACAGCAAAAACCTGTGTACATTTCCACATTTTAACTTTGACAAATACTGGAACGTCTAATAAGGTGACTACCCCAAGTGTTACAAACCGATTGAAACCAAATTTGTTGTATGAACAGGGTACACCCCAGAACTAAAAAATATGATAGAAAAAACTGCTCCAAAGATGGCGACTTCTTGAATATTTTTTATTATTCTCGTAATCTACGTTTGATGATTGGCCTTCATTCCAAATTTGGTATTTCTAGCTTCCGTAGTTAGGGCTGTGCATATACTGTCGACATTTATTTAGGACGCCATATTGGATTCACGATGGCGACTTTTCCAAAATTTCTTTTCTGTTTCGTAACCTCCTCATAATAGTCAACATTTATACCATATTTGGTGTCTCTAGCCTCAGCATCTCGGCTCTGTGTTTCTAGTTTTAGCTGTTTAGCCTGGGAATATTGATGACTAGGTCATTCGACAAGGGGGCCAAAGTATAACAAGGGGGTGATTGGAGCAGTTTTTTCTACCATATTTTTTAGTTCTGGGGTGTGCTCTGTTCATACAACAAATTTGGTTTCAATCGGTTTGTAACACTTGGTGTAGTCCCCTTGTAAGTATAATATTTTTCTTACATTACAAATTAAGAGGTCTCAGTACATACTCCCTGTGTTTTACATATTTGTTTAAAATTACTTGATACATGACAAGCAAGAATGTTATTTTGGAATGCTGCCTGTGCTAAAGTTGTTTATTGGATGCACATTCATAAGTACGAGATATTGTCGGGACCATCTACCATAATTTCATTGTTGCTTGTCGTTTGTCCAATATTTTTCAAATTATCATAGTGTATATAACAAACAGGAAATAAGTACTCAGGACTCATAAAGTCAATAATTAGTACCAGTTTGGGTGTAAACAGATAAAGAGTATCCTAACATGTTATTAGAGACATTTCATGACTGTTTTAATTTATCATGTAAAGAAAATCGCCATATCTAAATTACTCTTATTTTTAAGTAGAAGCTCAATTGTTTTTAACTCAATTCATTTTTATATGTATTTCTGTCATTGGGAGATACGAGGTTTCTATCCCTTTCTGAGAATTATCCTGAGACAACAAAGCTGTAACTGTTCTACTTAAGCTTTGTTTCCAACGAAGATAATGACTTCATCAAGAAAAGAGAAGTAGAACTTGAATAATTAATTAAACGTCAAAGTTTTAAATTGTAGTTAAGAGAACACACACTGTTCGAGTGACACAAAAATCCAAACTCTAACGTGCTTGAGCACAAGAACCGGTCTAACAAGTAATAAGTGCTGCGAAATGGGGTCGTTTTTCTTAATCGGAGGCGCTTACGAGGAGTTTCAGCGTTATTCCTACTTCTGCTCTGACAATTTTCTCTCGAGAATATGTGATGAAGAAACATCAGTTTTCCAGCTTACATTGTCCTTAAAAAAGATCACAATAAGTGTACTCATCACTGTAACTCTCATACAAAAAGTTAGCATTAAATTTGGGAGTAAGATAACCGTACATTAAAATAATCCATAGATTTTTTTAAAAATAAATTCATGTTAAAGAAGGTTTGTTAGAGTATTTCAGAAAAAAAGTATTTTTTACATTCCAAATGTTTGCTGTTGATAAACTAGTATTTAAATTTGGACTGATGTATGGCCTTTAGTCATTTATGGTTCAGGTGGAATAGGTTATGGAGTAGAATGCGGGAAGAAATCGGCCAGGGCCTAATTTGAAGGTACACGTACCATCCCAGCATTTGCCTTATGTGACAGGAAAACTTCCAACAGTAGCGTATTTCGGATGGGCACAGTGAAGGTAAGTAGGTTCGAGTTCTGCTGATGAACACACTGGCTGGGGTTTTCCTTGTCTCCCTCAGTTTTTCCAAGCAAATGTCTGTAGATTATGATAGATGAGCAAATTCCATGTCCCCTGATATACTCATCTCCCATCTTTGCAGAGAGCTATAATTCCTCATACCTACTGAATTTAAATTTATTTATGGTCTTGTGGCGTCTCGGACTAGGTGAGGGAGAGGATGTTGGAAGGTAGTTGGCCAGGGCCTAGCTTCTAGTTACCATTCCGGCATTTACCTGGTGTAACTCCATCAGCTCAGACTTGTGACGCTGTTTGACTGTATCTACGTGTCTGGCCCATAAATGGAAGTTAAATAAATATAGGAGACCGAATTCATAATTAATGCCAGATGTGACGTAATTATTTAGTTTATCTTCTTAAATTACTTTATATTTAGTGTGAACGGGGTAAGTAACTTGGGCTATTCAGGAACTTAAAAGTGTTGTGAAGTATTCAATTAAGTAATATTAACTCTGGAAACAAAGAGGGTAGAAAGTATGATATGTGGTGAATATTAACAAAATAAGTTATACAAATTCGTGCATATTCTCTAATGATTATAATTACCTAAGCTGTATATAGTTCTTGAACAGCGGACTGAGCCTTAGATGCCAAAGGCCATAAATAAAATTCAAATTCAAATTCTTGAACAGTGGTTCCGCAAGACCCCCCTATGGGAAGTGTCACCCTGAAATTTTCGAACTCACCATCCAACTAAAAAGCTTTTGAGATCAAAAATCGATAGAAACCGCAAAAAAAAAAAACTCCACTTACACTCTCCACATTTTGACTTTACATCCCCCAAACTAAAAATCCTGTTGGAATGCTTGTTCTAGAACAGACTAATTTGGAAACAAATGTAAGACGGGAGGTTCTGTGTTGCCATATTCTACGAAATTTCTGCTGCATAGAATTCTAATTTTAAATTCGAATAACTAAGAAAAAGCATGGAGATGAACAGACTTTTAAACGATCGTAAAGAAAGATTATTACCATCGTGTTAATGGAGGTTTGGAATTCGAAAGCAACAGATTATCAAATGCGTTCTCTAGCAGCTTATTAATATTAACAACGTTCACGTATTGTAACATAAGGATGAAAGTTCACTTGTTCCAGTGTATCGTTTAGAAGTATTAGCTATGAAGGTGTTTTCTTCATGTATTACAACATGAATTAGTAAAACGTAGAAAAACTCAAATTCCAGAGGAGTTCCTAAGTAAATTATATGAACTGCAGAAAAGGAACAAAGAACATTCGAATATCATAGATATATTATTTGACTCTGGTTCTTATATTTCTTTCTTCATATAGTGTGGTCGCTTCGAGGAAACATTAGCCATAATCGGATTAAAGCTGGACAGGCTGGATTAAAGCAACAGATTTTGAATAGTTTTCTATACCCTCAGTACAATCAATTTGTAGGGAGGTGCCTGATTTTCGGGTCCGCCATTTTGAAATATGGTGCTATCCTTATTATCTTCAACGTTTCTCGACTTTTCTTCAAAAATCGCTAATTATCTTCCCCAGTGGCTGAGTTTACAGCAAAAAGTGTTCAAATATCTTATTTACTATTAAATTTCCTACAATTTGATCACAATAACGCTTGCGTAACTTTCTGAGATACAAGATTTCAAAATTTTGATTTTTTGTAAATTTTCTACTTTTCTTTTAAAAAAAAATAATTGATGATTATCTCCCCAGTGACAGAGTTTGCAGGAAAAAGTGTTCGATTAATTTTTATTTCAAATTAAATTTCCTACAATCTGAACTAAATACCGCTTTTGTAGCTTTCATGTTTTTGAAATACAAGCTTTCAAAGCTTTGTAAATTTTCGACTTTTCTTCTTTTCTTTAAAAATTACTTATTTCCCCCAAATAGTAGAATTTACAGCAAAAATATTTCAAATACGTTTTATTGAAAATCAAATTACCTATAATGTGGGTGCAATACCGCTTTTGTAGTTTTAATTGTTTTTTAGATGCAAGCTTTCAAAATCTTCGTAATTTATAGGTTGCTATATGAACTTGTAATACCTGTAGCTTGTTGGGTTTTGTTGAATATACCCAGTCCAGTTCTTGACCCAGTGCGGATGTGGGACCAAGCCGTGGCTGTGGATTCCTTAAGTTTGCCCCCGAAACGGATGGCGTGAAGCTCGATCCGTTTTATTATTTTCTGACAATACCTGACATAGTACAAAATCATCGACACACGTATACAAATAGTGAGCAATGAGTATCAGGTAGTTGGTAAATACGTCGATTCACAGAATACACTACAACAATATTATCGGACATAATAAGCACTTGTCTAGGATACATGGAACGGGCTATCACAGCTGCGGCAAGAAAATTGGTAACAAAGATAGGATATGCTTGAGAGAAGCGAAACACAAAAAAGTTCGGTACCATCTTCCAACACAACTGCGATGGACATACGGATGTCATCCACAAACACAGTAGTACGGACAAAGCCAGGTTGAAACGATTAAAAAGACACTGAAAACATTTTCTTAAGTTGAAGCATTGTCCACAGAAAAATATCTTCAGTGAAAGCAGACACTAGCGGAAAGCTCAACGATGTAAGCGGATCGGCCTAACTAATGTAGCCAATGACTGTTGGAAGACGGGAAGAAGCTACCGAAAAAAGTCCCATTGAATTTTCTAGAGAGGTTCTCTAGAATTTTTATTAGTTTCACTAGGCGAATGCCGATATGGTACTTAAACTAAGGCTCCGACCACTACCTTCTGCATCCTTATTTCTGTAAGAATGCTCGTTGAGTGATGGTATGCATCTCTCAGACATGTGACGGGTTTACGTCACAGCTACATAAATAAATTAAAATTTTCTGCAACATCCTACATTCTATTTGTGAAAGCCGTTGAAGATTTAAAGAGGGATTTTACGTAGTTTTTGAGATATTCGAATTTCAAATTTATTTTTATGTCTTTTTTTTTAGTAATCTGATACCACAATGCCATTACTCTAGTTGTATTTGTGATACATTTCGGGATATTTGAGGTCTCGAATGTTCAGATTTTGGAAAAGACAAGCGATGAAAATAATATTTCTGATATGTGTAGTTCATATTGAGAAGAAAGTGGAATATTTCAAAATTTTAGCTCGGTTTACTACATTTCTCTTTTCTTTCGATTTTATATTTGAAAACTAGAACTTACAACTGTTTTAGATAAGTATGATGTTCATCAAAATGATTAGTGTTTCAAAAAGAGAGCAACGTTTTCCCTTGGTTTTTTTGTATCTCTCACAGTTTTTAAGATTTGCAATTCTTATGATTTCGAGAAGTACAACTTTTTGAATGTTCTAACTTTCAATGATTCAATAACATTACATAAAACATTGTCCGGAAAGAAGAATATGATTTTATAAAGATGTAATTTTCATCTATAGGCCTATCTTAAAATTTAGAGATAAATGTTTTTAATTTCGAAATTCTAGATCCATACCCGTGGTTGGTGGTTTGCTGATTATGGTTCCAGGTTTCAGGCTTTAGACGGCTCTATTAAGGCACGCAAGTTTGAGTCATGGCACCGGCATTACTGATTAAAGTTTTGCTGTTTCGCCACGCGAACGTGGTTTAGTACCTATAAGGCAATGGCACTCTCTAACTTTTAATTTCTTGTACCTAGAAGAGTGCTTGCCGAGGTACTTCATCCTTCAGATATGTGACAGCCTTAGGCTATCCATGCCTATCTTTTCCATTGAAATAAGTGAAATGAGAAAATAAAATAAAAACGCGAGAAATTTGAAGTCAAACCATTCCCTATGATAAAATAAGATAGGTCTTTGCCATTGTTCATTACAATTATACTATCTTCAGCATCCGGTAGTAAGCTTGCGCCATAACAGCTAGTAGAGAGTGAATTAAGTAAGTAACTGTATTACCCTAAGTCATAAATTTGCAACTCTTCCGATAAGTCTTTCTGTAGCCTTTCAAGTATCTGAAACCTTATTTTATAATTGGAACTGGTTGAGTTTTCTCCCAGTGGATAAGTGGTTTTCCCATTCGCTTCTGTAATCAATAACTCTGCAGTCCCGATGAAAAATGTTGAACGTAGTTGTTCGGTACTACAAGAATTGTAACCCTCAGTACGCCATCTCCCCCCCCCCCTCCGCCTAGTGGACGACAAGGACACAGCATCATCAGATAATCTTACCAAGAAACTTTCTGGTCATATACCTGTCCCCTCTGGAACACCATCATCAACAACAACAATGCAGTATATCGAAGCACGAGATTTACCTAAAACAGCTTACAAAACTTTCACCGAAAGTTTGATTTGGGAGGTTGCCATAGTAGTAGCAAAGCAAGCATGAAATTGAATCGTTTTGTGTTGAACAATGAGAAGCTTGATTCAACATTTCGTAGTTTCCAGTTCTTAAGTATCAAATTACACTCACGTATTCTCTGATGTCACTTGCACCAAGAACTTAACTGGCTAAGTAATTGTTACTGCGTCGTTATTATCAAATAATCTTTCACGATATATTATCGCTTTCTTTCTTTGTTATTTCATTGCCGTAATTACCTGAGCATATGGATATGCTGAAAAAATTGAGACTTGAAAACCCCAATTAAACCATGTACCAAAACTCTGAAGAATAAAAACTGCATCATTTCTAATGCTACTCATGCATATGTAGCAAGATCTTGTAATAAAACTATAACTTGTAGTAGGAATAAGATTGGCACATAGCTCTTTGGGGTATATATTGACGCTGGTCCACAGATTACAGTATATACATGGCAAAATCTCATTCTCTACCACTTTGGTACTTTAGTTTATTTAGGGTAAAGAGGTTTCAACTATATTTATATTGAGATTTTCAATTTTCAAAGTGAAAAGTAAGCATACAAAAATAAACTATGTGATATCCTTTTTAGAGCACATTTTAAAATTGCCACAATGTGGAGCTTTCGGAACTTTCAAAACTTTTGCATTGCATATTTTCTGATTCTGAGTGTACAAATGTTTAATTTAAGAGTTATTTTTCCCTTAAAGTCAATAGATTAAGCATAGAAATAATACCAAACTTTACGCAAGTTGTTATTGCCATAATTTGGGATTTCAAATAACATTTAAGTATTAAATTGCAAAGAACTTAATTTATTTTAAACGTTATATGTAGTTGATTACATTAGTATGATTAGAGAATGCTCAAAGAACATAAATTATATTAAATCACTATCAGTTATTGCAGCCCGAAAATTTTTATAATTAACTATTTCTTCTTGTCCATTTTTTGAACAGAAACTTTAAAATGTGATATGTAAAACAGGTCGCTTAAATTATCGTTACTGTTAGAACACATATATTGTATGTATAATCTAAGTAAGAAATTACTTTTCTATAAGATATATTTTTTTTAATTTCTGTATGTCTTTTAGCTCTGTTAAATACAAGACAGAGCTAATATACAAATATAGGACAACACTGAATAGGTTAATTTAAAGGTATAATTTAAAATTTTAATTTGCCCAAATCTGATCAATTTAATTAAATCTGCTTCTCATTTATGGAGAAAGAGAAATTATATTAAATGCCTTGCACTAGATTGCCTTATTAAGAGTACTATCCATTAATTCTTTATTGAGCTCATTAAAAATACTTGTGTGAGCTATACAGATAGCTATGACCGAAACCTGTCACATATCGAAGAGGTGACGTGCCCTGGCAAGCAGCCTTCCGGATAGGCAATGGGAAAGTAGTGTCCGGTGCATTTATCAAGGCTCCATGCTGCTACTCGGCCAGCGAAAATGAAAGAAAACTTGGAAAACTTCAGTCAGTATGATCACAAACAGGATTCGAACCTGCTTGTTTCTCCCGTGTTGATCTGAAGTACGAGATCTAATCATTTCACAAGCAGTCTCAAAGTTGTAGTAAATAATAAATTGTTCGATTCAGCTCAAGATATGGTACATTTCTCTTCATTGAAATCTGCTTTGGATCGCGGATTGGATTATTTTAGCAGCTGTTCGTAACCATTTCTACGTATTTTACACTAGCAACACACACTATTTTGCGAGACTTTCTTCAATAAGCAATTGAGACCTATAATGCTAAATTAGGGAACTACTAAAACAGTTGAAATTGAAATTTTGATATGTATACAATCTTTGGACAAACGCCAATGCACAACTAAAACTTCCATATGTTTATCTCATTCCTACTAGTTATGACATTCTCACAAGATAGCGCATTGTAGGGTATGCTACATGAGTCTATGTTTTCCAGGCTTAAGTTATATAATAAAATTCACGATTAGCAAACAATACACAATACTAAATTTGTTCCATCAGGTTTATATTCTTATAAAATAAAGCAATTTGCTTTATATGTTGCACGAATTGATTGAAGAAAAAGACATGTTCCTGAATTTCTTTCTTCAGTTTATATTTCAACTTAACTCCCTAACACACAAACGAAATTTTCCCAAAACTTTTAAGAAAAGTGATTGAAATTCGAAACTAAAATAGTTAATTACTCAGGTTTCAACGCATGAACTTGCCTTTAATATTTTGCGTCTTTTTGATACCACGATGGTTGTTACATTTGCTATATTTCAATTACAAATACCGGTAACTAATTATCATACAGAAAACAGTATCTAGCACATCATGCATTCGCTACCCATTCGACGTGTTAGTTTAATCAGGTACAGTCTCCTGTTTACATGCTTTCCACTCTATTTAAATTTAATTACTTACTTAGTGAACCTACATGGAACTAAAGCAAACCACGTGCTGTGCACGACACAGCTATGCATGTTCCACCTGATGGAGTGTCTCAGTTAAATAATATATGAGACGCTTCAGTTAAAGATGATGTAGACTATCAAGTACTCACGTGAGGTGCTATGCTGTATGTATTAGATTGCAATAAAAATGAATATAACCTTGATCACGTAAAATGGAAAGTAAACATAAACCAGTAAACGTGCTACACAAAGCTCCAGAAAACTCCACAAAAGAGTTCAAATTCCAGATGTAACTTTTGAAAATAAGATTGAATGTAGCTAACTCACATTTACTAAAATATTAACTAGAATAAACACATACACAGGAATAGAATGAAACTCATCCATTTTAGGAAATTAATATATGGAAAACAAATTTATCTTAATGATAACAATTTTTCTATCTGTGTACTACTGAAATTAGAATATTATGGAAACGGTTAGAAGTGTTATAAAACCGATGGAAGCAAGACATGCGATCAGCTTGTAGTGTATACTTCCATGACAATACAAGAATTTCACAGAAGTTGTTATTTGATATAGTTTTGGTCCACACCGAAGGATAATTATTTTCAAAGTCTTGCCGTGACTTTCATTTGAATTTTATTTAAGGCCTTGGCTCAGGTCGAACGTGACACTTATGATTTAACGCCTTTAATTACGTTCATTTGAATATTTCAATTCAACTATATAGGTAGATATAAATATTACTGATAAATTTTCAATAATGTTGGAAATGGCACTAGAATCTTGTTACAATTATTAACTTGTAGTTTGTTTTATGTATTTGGTGGAATTAACACAAGCATAGCAATATCACTTTTCGGACAGTCTAAAATTATGAACCACAGTAAGTTATAGTAGAAGTTACTAAATTTTCCAACAGTGTCGAAAGCTAAATGTCAATAGTTTTGAATTAATCATAATAAGTTAATAATAAAGAATAATTCCATGAAATATTATAAAATACAATATCAAATATGAGAGTTTAAGGACTGTTAATAAGTTTTGCTCGCATGATGAAAAGTTATAATCAGCGGTAACTTGACAGCAATATACTCGCATTCCACGTGGTGATAAATAATTAAAAGCGGAAGATAATTCAATGTAAACAGAGCCATTCTCTTTATTGTGAACTGGTAGTTATACGTATATTTAACTACTATTGATAACAGTAGTAAAAAAAATTCGATGAATAATAGTATTCAAATGACAAAAGTAGGAATTACTCTACCTGTTAGCCAAGTTGTTGCAAAGGCAAAACAAACTTTAATCACAAAAAGTTCAAGCTTGTAAGCTGCCATATCTGTAAGCTGAATAATAACGAAACGGTCGGAAACTTTCTTATTAAAACAAGGAAAAAAGTTTTAAATGGAACAAAACTTGTTCATTTCCTTTTTAAATTAAACTGTTTGGATAAAGGAAGTTAGAGTAACTCTGTCTGTTTATTTACACACGACACTAAACACATAAACACAACTACTTTTTATGTTGCATGTAAATTGAAACCACAATGTTGGCGCCAACGCGAGCGGAGAATCGATTTTATGACGCGATGAAAGAGGAATAAATTACTCTTTCTTTCCGCGCTTCCGAACCGGACAGGTGCCGCGACACGAAGTGGCAAGACATTCGAAAAGGCATTCTCCTCATAGCACTCCGTATTGTGACGTCACGGGCGTCTATTGGTCTGTTTGCAAAAGGGAGCGCGTGCGTATCGCGGCAAAATAGATTCCCTTTACGGGAAAAGAGACAGTAGAGAAGTTATACATTCTCCCGCTCTCTGCGTATGTGTGTGTTTGTGTATAAGAGAGAGAGAGAGAGAGAGAGAGGAGATTAATACCATTCCGTAGAAACACACACACATATATACGTATATATCAACAAACACATATACAGGCGAGTCAACACCCACGCACTCCAGAAAAAATGAAACGGGGATCTCAGAGGATATTTATGTGAAGACCTACACGGATTTTCAAATTTCGTGACCTTTCAAGATTTTCATTTCTTTGGGTATGGCCATTACAAAAGTTATTAACGGCAATGTTTGCTGCAGTAAAATATTGATTTTCGAGTTAGCCTTACACGTACGAAAACGATAAGAATATAATTTTAACTTGAGCTTCATATTTCTATTAATATGAAAACTAAAAACATGTTGTTTGAAGGTTCTGCAAGAAGCCATAAAAATACTAGTTGAGAACTTCAGAGGTTACTTATCAGAAGAAAACAGGGACAGTCACGGTAACCAGAACTGAGTTAATATTTATATATTTACTGTTATCCTCTTACACTATCTGTAAATTCCCAAATAACATTATAGGCCTATACCGAAGGGCAAAATTTGTCCTTCACATTCATAACAAAGAGGACATTTACGATACCAATGCCACAGATTTTCATTTTAAATTCTCGCGATTTCATTCGTGATATTCTGAAAAATAAGCATCTCAAATGTTCTTGAAAATATGTTACAACTTCATAATCTATAGGGTATTGGTAAAGTAACTCACTCATATTGAAAAAAAAAAAATACATTTGATGAAATTTCTTCGTCATCGAATGGCGCATCACGTACCAAAAATTTTAGTACCTTATCTTTCGCAATAAGGATACCACCTTCACTGGGTACGTCACGTATTTTTGTTATTTCTTTTTTGTGAAATATTTTGTTTCTACTTATAAATAATTGTCACGTTTTCGTTCTTATTTTTATTTTCAAAATCTTACGCAATAGGTTACGCTACTAAGTCAGGTTAGTTTATTTGTCATTATACCCATTACAAAATTTTACACATTTCACGGAAATAGGTTAGATATGCGATACAAACAACAAACGTTACGTTTAACATAAAATACATTGCTCAGTCGCTGTGCTCACTGCGAGGAGCTTACTACGGCGATAAGGGCGTAATGTTTGGGAGTGAAGAAGTATCTCATGCAACTAACTCTTTGAAGTGTGAGCGATTTAAGTTTAATCACAAAATTTTCTTGAACTTACATCAATACAGGGATTGATAATTATTCAGTTGTTAAAACACTGGTGCTGTATTTTTATTCATGTAAAAACTACTCTTCTGAATTTCTTGTAGTTCCCTTTTCTTAACGGATTTCTCACTCAAGAACTTACATCTTCTAGCCCATTAATCTTACTACGACACTAAGGGGACATTTATTGAACTTAACATTAGTTCTAAAGTAACTTAACATTTGCCCAAGGTGCCCAAATAAGTATCCAGCTAAATACTTAAACCTATGCATCCCAAATGCAATCAAAGTGAAATTGGTTGCATAGTAATAGGAGAACGTGGAACTTCCATTGTGCGTGTTTACGAGAAATTAAGAAAGAGATAGAGAAAGAGGAAGAGAGAGAGATAGAGAGAGAGAGAAGAGAAGAGAAGAGAAGAGAACAGAAGAGAAGAGAAGAGAAGAGAAGAGAAGAGAAGAGAAGAGAAGAGAAGAGAACAGTACCGTCTTAATGCTTCATCATAGTAAAAGAATAGTAAATATTCGGGTGAGAATGATTTACCAACTCGAAGCTAAATTTTTGTCCCTTGATAGCACAGCTAACTAAAAGGACGTTATGATGCCGCTCAGCGCGTCCGTCCGTCTATCTGTGTCCAAACTATAAATTTCAAGGACCTGTAGGGAGACTGTTGAGGCCTTGTCTAGACTAGCTCAGAGCAGCCAAAGTCGCTTTTATTGGCGAAGTGATTCAGTATTTTTAATCCATTCTTTCCAATATTAAATGTTTCGAATTGTTTCCATTCCGTTAACTCAATCCGCGCCAAAATTGATATAAGAATTATTCGATAAAATTTATTCGATAATACTGTTGGTGACCCCGTCCATAAGAACCCGAATTGTCAGTGTTATTTTCCATAAAATTACATTTTTCAAGCTGATTCCATTAGCTCAGGCGTACCAACACCAAACATGGAATAAACATTATTCGACAAAATCAAAAATATACCAGTAGTACACAATTAAAAAATACCATCCTCCCGAAGTATCCCATGAAAGTGTTACCGACATCTTGAAGTAAATTAAATTTTAAAATTGATTCTATAATGTTCTATGTATGTGGGTCAAATTCATCCTAAATAGTATTGGACACAATAGAAAATTACTTTTGGTGTCATCATCCCCAAGCACCCCAGCTATCAGTGTTCCAAACGTACTATAAAATTCAATTTGACTACGTATTGTGAGACATATCAACACCAAACTTGGTATACACAGTTTTCGGCACAAAGGAAAAATACTGAGGGTGTTTCCGTCCCTAAGAACAGTGGCTGTTCTAGAAAGGAAAAACTGGGGGCGGCAGCTCTCAACGTTGCATATTATATATATATATATATATATATATATATAATGTGTTTCTATTTTGATGCTGTCCATAATCTACATTCTCTTTCGTTCCTCTTTTGCCTTCCCACCATTCGTTCCAATGTGTTTTGCAGTACAAGCTCTTCCAGACAATGACCTAACAAATGTTTGTTTGTGTAGGTGGGTGTGATACACACTAGTCATTTTCAGTCATTTTTTAAAAATTGCATATTAATTCTCCTTAGGTATATCTATGAAGGAAATATGTACGTTTAAAACCTTTTTCAGTGTAAGAAAACAATAATTAGTTTAAGCAAAAAAGTGATCATTTTAATATTCAAATAAACATTAGGTATATGCAATGTGTGCAGTACGTTTCAATGGAAATTAATACAATAAATTTTACATTCCAGGTAGTGCTATGTAATAATTATTCACAAAATAAATTCAAATTAACTTAACATTATATTTTTACAAAGTAAAACATTTTTTCCAATTTAAAATAGTAAGTACTATGTCAGTTTTTACTTGAATTTACCATAGAATGACAATATATTTTTTTTATTTCCATTGTTTATAACCAGGTTCTTTCTTGATCAGAAGCTTAGAAGAAATCCTGTTGAAAATGTTCATTTTGTAATTACTCTAAAGTATAGCCTAACAACGGAATATCATTTTTTTCAGGACTTCTAAAAGGTTTTAAAGACAAAAAATGCTGTGTTACATAACCAAAAAAAAAAAAAACCTACTTGAAACTTGTACTAAGAAATTAAAAAATCGTTTAAAACTCGACAACATGCAGTTTCTAACATACACTGTGACTCCTTCCCCACCCCATGATTATAGAAAAAGCTCATCATGGTACACTTCACTTCATGTTAAAGAATCGATAACATTAAACTTCTTGCAAAATAAATATTAATTATACTAAATATTTCATGACAATTGAGGATGTAAGTTTATCTTCACTGAAAAAAACTGGGGGGCCCAGGCCGCCCTGGCCCCGGCCTAGAACCGTCTCTGCCTAAGAAACCCAGATTTCATTGTTTCCAACCTGTCTTTTTTTAAATGTATGTTTGTGTGTGTGAGACATTTTCAACGTTTTGTAATATTTTCTTAATCTACTAGTGATGATGTACCGTCATACCAAATTTCGTGTTTCTAGCTCCAGCCATTCAGGCTGTCTACAGGCCCCCAAAACCTTGGTATTTTTAGGTCGACATACTAGGTCTTGCAGATTTTGTTTTTCAATCTCAAGAACGAAGTGAATAGAACAAATGTTTGCAAAGGCAATTAATATATATATATATATATGTTGATATTATAATTTTCAATGTTCCTTTTGTATTAAATACTGTGCTTAAAATTGTTTGTGCTTTCTTTCTTCAACCTAATCACCATGAAATCTTTGATTGCCGGAAGAAGGGCATATAACATGCATTTACAATTTTCAATATATTTTATGCAAACTTTGAATTCTATCAGGTTAGTTAACAGTTTTCAAACCTGATTCTGTTTTCGTTATACTGGTGTCATCGACACAAATATTGTTTTAAAAATTTCTGGGTAACATTGAACCTAAATCTCTACCAGCTGTTTACCGAAAATGCGTTTTTGATCTATGTGCCCTTTTTCCGACAATGTCCTCAATTAGGCTGAGTTTCAAAACGTTGTTTAATGCATTTTTCATTAACAACATTGGTCTATCATTAGATAACCTTAAATTAGAGAGACCCGCTATTCCCTGCCATCATTCAGCTACAGACAGTGCTTGAAGTGAGGTTTGGAAAGGTATGAGGACGCTTGCACAAGTGGCTAGAAAAGGTAAGTGTACGCTTGCACCTAGTGGCGGCGATTGCCTATTGAAAGTAAAGGCAATGAGCTCCCAATAATAGAAGGTAGGGGGTACATCAAATCCAAAATGAAAAAGGTAAGAGCACAGCGTACTCCCCCCACCCCACTTCAAACACTGGCTACAGATGAAGTAATGTCCAAAACTGAAAAAGCAAGGAGGAAAGGAACCAATTTTAGATTCGTTTTGTGCGGCGGTTGCTCAGTGATAGAGCTCTCACCTTTGGCGTGTGGGGTCTCCAGTTTGATTTCGACTTGTACTATGCGGGACAAATACTGTGTGCATGGGTATTCTCAGTGTCCTTCCGTTCCTTCCACTTTCTTCATCCAATCAATTCTCAACCATCATCAACCATCCGGCTTGAGGCAAAGTAGCCTGAAGCTCATTAAAAACTCAAATTCAGATTTGTTTTTTAAGAGCCTTTGATAATAGGGCTCCATTGACAAATTACAATCAAAATGTTTTTTTTTAGAAAGTGAGTTAGATAATACTTTGAAATATGTATCAATTGAACTAATCTACAATTTGAAGATATTTGTTATTGATGAGAAATTTGAAATCCTGGCGTCTTAAGTTACGGCTTTGAAATATCTCAGCTAAAAGATTTAGTTTCAAAATCTGTAAGAGTTAATTTTATAAATGCTAATAAGTATTATATAGGTTAAGTTTCAAAATTTTAGTATTGTTTTTTATTTGTTTGCTATCTTTAAAATTAAAAATAGGGTGTGTGAGTAGGTATGTTAAGATAAGGGCACGTAAATTATTACATTAAAATCATGTGTATATTACGATTCGTGCTTTTTCATGCTTTTTATAATTCGTATATAAATATCTGTATGTGAAGAGAGAGAGAGAGAGAAAGGGGGGGGGGGGAAGATACTTGTTTTGTTTTTTAGAACTGCAGTGAACTTCATAAAAAAGAGTACCTTCAAAGAAATAAAAGAAAGTTACAATTTACATGATGGTACAATAATTCCCATTGCTTTTACTTTCGATGTTTTTACGAAGTTTGTTTTTTGGGTATAAATTATCGTATTTGTGATTACATAGATTAAAATGAATATGGCCATAAATCTGGAAATCCAGATAACGGAAGTATAGACAGTACCCATTATTAAATGCATGCAGTGGAAATTATATAGAATGCACCATATTTATGAAAATAAAAAAGCCAAAGATACAAAGTCTAAAGTCCAGGAAGATGGAACAACTGCCCCTACTTGCCCCCTTTCCTTCCCGACTCTCTTGGCGCTAACCTCTTGGCCACCCAGAGCCATCTTCTGTTAACGATGAATGAAGAATAATCTTATCGGGTTTATCCACACATCTACGCTCAGCAAAACGAGTTAAGTTCACAGATTATTCAAAATTAATCACACTAGTATAGAAAACCTATGAGTCGTAGCTCAGTTGGTAGATTTAGCAATCCAAAGTTGCGGGGAAAATTTTAAATTTGCACAGTGGAGAGGAGTAGGGGAAAGTGTCCTATTATCGGGTACCTTTTGTAAATCTAAACTTGTGACCAAATAGACGGACTAAAAATTGTTAAATTTTATAATGTATATTCCACGTTACATTTACTATTAATACCTAAGTCTACGTAGCAATAAATTAATGCTGGGAAAAGATTCAGAGTAAATCCTCAAACTGTTCAATTTTTACCTAGCAGAAAATGGGTTCCTAATTTCGGGTGTAGAGGGTTCCTAAATTCGGGTTGGAAATAAGTATGGCAATTGAAGAAAATAAAACCTCAACTTTGTGTTTATTTACCCATATATAAAAATAGCAATTAACACAGAAGTGTGCTGAATGTTATGATTGTAGAATTGTACAAGCTTTTGTTCACTCAGGTGATTTAGCTTTTACGGATGCAAAGATCGCACTTGAAAGTATACCACATATGCTTCTCAACACCAGCACAAAGTCATGCGCCCAACGTAAACATACAGTAATCCACGTTTCGGTGGGCCTGTCTGTTGACCATAGCTTCCTGTATAATATGTATTCTTCATCCTGATATTATTCCGATGAATACTCCTACAACAAAAGATCGTCATAGCTTGAGTTCAACTCCTCGTCCAAGAAGGCATCTTTCTCTTTCTCTTCTTTCCTTGTTGGATTTTCTTCGTAGAAAGTTTCGTATGACCGAATAACTTCCTCTTGGTAGGTTTCACACCGGTTTAGGGTTAAGATATAGGGTAAAGTTTGGTAGTTTCGTGACATCATTAATTTACTGATACATTGCATTTTACACAACCAAACTTTTAACAACAGTTGGGGCCGCAGTGGCTCAATTGGTAGAGCGCTCACCTCTGATTCTAGGGATCGTCGGTTTGCCATGTGGGCTCTGTGATGGACAAACACCGTGTGCATGGGTTTTCTCGTAGTTCTCCCGTTTCCTCCCACTTTCTTCATTCCACCAATTCATCCCATCATCATCCATCCGGCCTGAGCAAAGTTGCCTAAAAACCTTAAAATTAAATTCAAAATTAAACTTTACAAACAGTTGTCTAGTTACAACTATCACACTTCTGGAGTCATTTATCAGCAAAAATATTAATTCGACAACTCTTGGTAATGCCGTGGCATTGAAAAGTCCAATGTATCACAAAATTTGCACATATCACAAATATCTCCGTATACCCTCGGCTACAGCCTTGGGTATAGATGACTGCCACGCTCTACCGGTATATGTAAAAATATCAATAACTAAATAACTAACTCTATAGCTTACGGAACTCGCAAGCTCATCGCCGCAGTGACAAACGTTCGCCATTGGATTCTATCCAGGGCACCATCAAGCCAGTTTTCATTCGAAGCATCTACCTCTCTATTCCCAAGGACGTTTCGGTCTTCCCAACGGCCTCTTTCCCTGTTGGTTACCAACCACAATGGAATATAATCTTCGTATTTCTTCCATTCTAGCTACATAGCATTATTCTTATAATGTCGGGTGAATCATACAGTCCGTGTAATTCTTAATTATCCAGTCTCTTCCATTCTCCGATTATCTCGTCCCATTTCGGCTCGTTTATCTTTCTGAAAACCTTATTCTCAAACACACGCAATTGGTGTTCATTTACCAGGGTCGTACTCCAACTTTCGCAACCATACAGTATTACCGGCAAAGTAATAGCTCTGCATATTTTCTGTTTCAACTTTCTTAATCAGAGCCGAATTAAAGTGCAAGCGAAACAAGCCACTTCGAGCGCTGAGCTGCGGGGCGCCACTCAATCGGCCCCTGGTAGCCTTGTATACTAACTTTGTAGCTCTAGAAAAATAATAATCTTCAACATTTATTATATTTGCACAAAAACAAATTTGAATGAATGAATATGGTCGTGATTATTTTCCCCATCTCTTTTCACCTTTATTTTAGTGTAATGTGAGGCCTGGAATGGCTTTTCCACTCACATCAGCTGAAACACTCTTTTCTAACAGAGGAGTTACCCTCTCCCTGTTTATGTAATTGTGCGTCCTTCGATTCTTGTTCTGTTTTTATAATATCGTGTATTGTGGTTTACCTAGACAAATTTGCTATTGGCAGAGTCATATGTTTTCTTTCCTTGTTACGTACCAGTCTCATTTTTCGGTTCCTGTGTACGGTAGGCATGAATCACGACTTCTTTCGCTTCAGCCATCTCGTAATAGTGAATGTTTGCTTATTGCTTTAATATTTTAAGGTTTGTCTTAGTTGTCACCTAGTCGTGTTGTGACCGGGCTCTATACTGTTTATTCTCTCTTTCTCCATTTTCCTCTTGTCAGTAAGACTGGTTTCTCGTCTTGGGGAGTTCCTCTGGTATTTGGTATGTTCCGATTCCTCGGTTTCTTGTTTAGATCAGCGCTTTGTAAGAATTGACTTTTAAACTAGACTTGGACATCCTGACTTCGAGGAAGAGGAGAAAATTCATCTGAGATAGAGTAAAAGAAAGTTCTCCTGTAAACTTGAAGGTGAACTAGTTGCTCGAGGAGGAAAACAGCCATTTAAAGAGATTTTTTTCTACTTGGTTCTGAACATAGCTATCGAATCACTGACGCAACGTTAGGATCAAATGGATAAAAACAGATACTTGGATTTTTGTATGACGTGCACGAACTTAAGAATTGGGATAAAGATAATTTTGGAAAGATACATAGAACTTCTGAAAGTATCCGACTTGTGCAGAGGAATGCGATATTGAAAGCTTGGAACGGAACCAAGAACTATTCACTCTACCATCCGTGTTGCCTCCTGAAAGCTATCCTGTATAAGTGTTAAGCTTCGATCAATTTGAGCTACATTGTAAAAACAGTTTTTATGGATGATTTTCCTACTGCTTTTGTGTCCTTTCGTATTCTACTGCCAGTGCCAATATCAACTGCGCGTGGAGAATGATATTTTTTTAAAGCTCAAATTGTTCGAAATCTATCAACCATATCTCAAGAAAGTTTATCTGGGTTGCCACTATGGGAACTGAAATTTTATTTCAAGGGAATTCGCAAGATTTAAAGCTAGAAAAGTTAGTTTTTGAAAGCTGAAACACAGTTATACATGTTTCTTAAATGGAATATATTAAGTTCATACATTTGTCTAATAAGGTAAAAAGTGTAACTTTGAGTTTTTGCACACTTTTGAATGTTATAGTTCTCTTTTTATTACATTCTTTTATTTCTTTAGTTCACAATGGTTCGTGCTGTCATCATTTTTGCAACGTTAACTTAACTCATTTCCCGACTTCTTAGAATGATAACATTTTGCACAGCGACGTAAGTCGGGTGACAATATAATATTCCTTTGTCACTTTCATATATTTCTATATTTGGAAAGCATATTTTAATAATTTTTTACTACATACTTCTTTATCCTAAACTAAATACTAACCAGCAATGATATGGGGTTTTGCTGGTTGCCGAACACTTTATTATTTGGTTCACAAAACAGCTTGAGGATAATAAAAAAAGCCATTTAAATATACAGTCACTTTAGAAATTCTTCAAGTGGTGCACCCCATGCTTTTCTTTTTAGTCTTATATAAACAAAATTACTTTTTACTTTTTAGTAAGAATTGTTTAAGAAAGAATGTCTTTAAAAGGCTTTTTTATTATTTTTCTCTCTTTTCACATTTAATATTCAAATACTCTTTCGTCATATGTATCACAATTTTTCTATATTCTGAAAACATGTTTAGTTGATTTACATTCTCTATTTGTATATAAACGTTTGGTGTATCAAAACTATCAATTTACTCATAATTTCGCTCTTTTCTGTAAAAAAGCTCCAATCTGTGGGACTCTGTCATTTTTTGTTTCTTTATATTCTACGGCTAGCTTGCCATATTGCTTTTCCTGTCTTAATTTCTATAACATGATCTATTTTATAACACAGTAAGAAAACTGTAGAGTTAATATTACTACCCCGTGTTGCTAAAATTGACAAACACCTAAGATAATGAACTCTTCTTAATACTGAAAGAATTGAAAGATTTTTCACGGAAGTTATCAATCAAGGTGTAAAGTGAGGAAAGGGGTGCCAAACTCAATCTTCGCTTGTAGCAAAAAGTGCCCTTCGGCCAGCCCTGTTCTTGATGTTAATCGTGAGGCTAGTTGTTTCTCGACTGAATAGAAACATAAGTTGCCCAATGCTAAACGATTTTAATATTCCTAATATAAGCACTAATGATTATTTACTATTTCTTATGTAAATTAATCTAACTTTAAATTACCTGAAGTCAGTTATGTACGAGAGGTCACCCGGGTCAACAGTGATGGTGTTTGGTGCTCCCCCTACCTGATCCTTAATGTGTTTTGGTAAATATTTTTTTCGTCTGACATTCTAAATAACAATTTCTAATTTTTGCCTGTAAAGTGCGTTTCTGTGAAAGTTGCGCCCCTAGGCCCGGACCTGGCTGACAACACTCCTAGAGAAATAAAATATTTTGTTTGATTTAGTTTCAGTTCTTGATTACATAACACACGGACGTAACTAAGACTTTTACTAAATAAATAAAATATTTTATAATAAAATATCAGTTACTTAACCACGCTCTGATGATGAGACATGAGGAGAACTCCTTGACGCCGAAATAATTTTTGTAGAACTTGATGAGTCTAGAGCTCGGAAGCTTGGCAAAATGCCTTCTTGTTTTCGTTGCGAATTATTAGCATGCAAATAATATGTAACCTTTTACTCGTCGTGGGAGTGATCAAAGAAGGTTTCATTTTGTCTTTTCTGGCTATTTTATCTTCTGTTGCCTATTTCTAAATATAATGCCTTATTCTGCTTTTTAATGTGTTTTAGCATTTTTTTTAAATGGCATTAAACACAAATAAAATATAGAAACGCTACCTTTGTCGCCTTAAGCTGTCTCCTAGCCATAGCTGGAACCGGATCACTTTTCGTGACCCGGTCTTGGAAACATAATTACTTGGAATTTTGAAGTTGTATTTTTCGTGCTCCGAGGGGTAATGTTTCCGGTCCAGGTACCCCTGATAGAAACAATGTTCAAATGCCAGGAAACAATTAAAAATTGTTTTGTTCTCGGGGTTATCATGTCTAAATTGGTTCACCGGGTTTGAAGTCTAGACCCGGTCCCAAACTTGACCCGAATGACCCAGTAACCCGTTTCAGATCTGTCCTACCAATGAATGCAGGGAGAGAAAATTGTAACTAGGGCTGATTCTTTAAGTATTTAGGCTGACCTCGTGTATCGCCTCCCATTTACTGTCCCCCTTCTCTGCTTCAGTATTTTCTGAATCTCTGATACAATTCATGTTATTAAGACCTGTCATTGTCTGATGATCTGGCAGCTCACGTATACTATACACTAAGTTGTCAGAAGTAATAATAACACTTGAGAAGAAAGGCAAAAACTAGTTGAAAAGGTTAGGGATATCGACAATAATATTCTCTCATCTATATATATATATATATATATATATATATATATCGAGCTTTTAGTAAGCTGTCTTTAAGGCCTCGGTTCGTTTCATAAATAATCTCAGGGAATTCGTGGGCGAATAGAAGAGTAATAATAAGATGCCCCTTGTTCCCCAGGACTTAGTACAGCGCTTGGGCTGGACGATACTTATTATGATAATGATAGCCTAAGGTGTTACACCTCTGAATCATCAGTCGTAATAAAAAGCAGATAATATGAACTATTCATATATCCAATATATTTCAGATATCGTGGATATTCTGTCTCAGGAACCGAAACTCAGCAAGTCTATAACAATATCATATCATATACATTATGTGCATAAGATTCAGACATCGAAATATTAATTAAACTTTTCAGTTATCGCATCGAGGTTTAAATAATAACAATAAAACAAAACTATAATCCATCTGTAAAAACAGCAGCATAAAAACATCAATTCATTAATGCTACAACATTTAAAATTCCCGCAAGCATTTAATCACGACATCTAACGATACTTGTTTATCAGAGTTTTCACTTCCAGACCGGTTCCAGTGCTACCATCTATTGCATAAAACTCGAACTCGGTGAAGCTTTCCATATGTTCAATTCCATATGATATATACCAGGGATGGTAAACGAAACCAAATTCAGCTAAAAGAAACCGAATTAATTCTGTTTCTGTTTCTCGAAACCAAAAAAGAAACAAAAATGGTCCACAAACCGAAATCAAAAACTGTGAAAGAAACCTAAACCAAATTACAGCTGAAACCGAAACCAAATTCTGGAAAAGAATCCGAAACCGAGTCAGCTAAAAGAAACCGAACTATTTTAGTTTATGTGTCCCGAAGCCGAATGAGAGAGAAACCAAACACTATTCCAGAAACAGAAACTTAAAGTTGTGAAAGAAACCGAAACCAAATTCTGGAAAAGAATCCGAAACCAAATTCTGGAAAAAATTTCGGAATCCGAAACCGAGTCAGCTAAAAGAAACCGAACTATTTTAGTTTATGTGTCCCGAACCCGAAACCGAATAAGAAACCAAACACTATTCCAAAAACAGAAACCCAAAGTTGTGAAAAAAAAACGAAACCAAATTACAACTGCATCCGAAACCAAATTCTGGAAAAGAAACTGAAATCAAATACAACTAAAAAAAACAAACAAAAAAAAAACAACAACAAAAAATACGAATTACGTTGGTTTCTGTTTCTCGAAACCAAATTAGAGACCAAAAGATTGCAGAAACGGAAATCGAAAATTGTGAAAGAAACTGAAAGCAAATTACAACGGAAACTGAAACCAAAATGCAGCTGTTTCTCGAAACAAAATAAATAATAATAATAATAATAAACAGAAAGAGAAACCAAAAGCTGTGAAACAAACACAAACCTAATTACAACTGAAACCCAAACCATTTTCTACCAGTAGAAAGCGAAAACGCAATAATTGATGAGAGTGACGGGCAAATTATACTATGAGGTTAAGTGAGACTGGGGTTCAAATTCAAACGTGAGGATGTAGCAAGGGTATGAAGCATAAAGAGTACTTTTTTATTATTTGTTATTTTTAATCGCATAGGAATCAAACGGCATTGAGTGTTATTCCTATGAGACAAAAAAATATTATTTTAATAATTTCTTTTTGTTTTACATCTTGAACCTTAGCTAGGGTGTTCTAACTTCTCGCACCTCAGTCCGGGACACCAAATCTGAGAAAGTAATAGCCGTCATCTTCAAATAACGAACTTTCAAGAATTTACTATCACTTAATTATGTTTATAAGTAAAAGATATAATTTCCACTAAATGTTTTCTGTAAAGAAAAAAAGTTAAGAAACATTCATAGGAGAGATTTACCATGGAGGAATAGTATGGAGTTACCGGTTTGGTGCTAAATTGAACATAACTTATAGTGATTTTATCAATAGCATTTGTTACATTTAAATGACATTTTTCTTATGGAGAACTCTGGAATAAATTAGCTTCCAGGCTGAACCCTGAAAAAAAGGATAATGTCTTAAAAACCGTAAATGTCCCGGACAATCCAGGACGTCTGATCCTTAGTCATTCTACATAATTGTAAATCAATTATTCTTTGCAAACTAGTTCCTCCTCCGACGCATGTTCCTCAGTTGCATGGAAATTTCAGTACAAGATCACGCCAACATGTAGAGTTGGCAGAAAACTTTCAATTTTTTGTGTTACTTGCATCTTCATGTTTCTCATTTGTTTGATAATTATTTTATAACATTTATTTATGTCGTTTAGGCATTTATCGCTCAGGACGGGATAGGTGGGAGAAAGAAGTCGGCCAGAGCCTAAGTTACAGGTGTTTATATTTTCCTGGTGTGACTGTTGAGAAAAACTTTGGAAAATCCTGTTAGGATGGTTGGCCACTGGTATCGAACGCGGGATCTTCCAGATGCAAAGCCAACACTCTACCAACTGAGCTACGCCGCTATATGTTCATAACTTTGAAAAGTCACGACTGTTATGTGTTCGTTATAAATTTATGTATATACTACAAGCTCCGTTGTCCGTAGCTCGGGTTTATACAGAAAGTATGTTTCGCAAATAATAATAATAATATAAAAAAGCAAGAAGTCATAGTGGGCTAAAAAAACACAACGGTAGGCCTATATATTGCATAATATAGTATACGACTTCCCGCAATTCCAACTTCCTATTAACATTTATTTCCTGTGTAATTATTCTATGAAGAACTAATGTACAGTGTAATAATGAAATTAATATGACGCGACGTATTCTCCAAAGTTTATTGTTTGTACTGAAAACAAACTTTATTTTTGGCAGGTCAAATTTTGCCTTTTGTAAAGTAAATATTTTTTTCAGTGGATTTCTGTATTACAAGCGCTTGCAACATGAAAACAATTATAATCG
Organism: Lepisma saccharinum; assembly: GCA_022664845.1. Taxonomy (NCBI): domain Eukaryota; kingdom Metazoa; phylum Arthropoda; class Insecta; order Zygentoma; family Lepismatidae; genus Lepisma; species Lepisma saccharinum. Next base: position 79,417 of record JAGDQP010000656.1, on the reverse strand, counting down.
TAAATCTGATTTATCCAGTACGGGTCCGCTGTGTCAGCAAGGAGTGTATATGAGAGACCTTTCGGGTAAGGTAATTATTAAAACAATTAGCTTGAATTCAATTTTTTTACATCTTCTCAAGAACCTTAGGCAAATGACAATTTTTATGGCATAAATTATAAGATTCTCCTAAGGTCATACTCGTAGACCCGTCATATCTTCCCTATTGACCGGGAAGGGTGTAAGCCATATTGCTGTTACCGCCCATACAATTCATTTTATCTTATCTTCTCTATTGACGGGGTAGAAGAAAATGTTTACAATCTGATTTTAGAAGCTTCTGAAAACAATTAATAAGAAACAGTACAATCACAAAGTAAATACATATCTATGTAACTACTTCCAGGTGCAGTTTAGTTTAGCTAAATCGGTAGCAATTTTTAACTTCGGAAGAAGTTCAGAATGGCCCTAAAAGTCAATTTTAAAGCATAAATAGTATTTTTTTTTCTGTGAAAGTACCTCCTATGTACTGGTACCCTCGGCACAGAGACTGTCCCGATTTTCTTGAACGGAACGGTGGCAACCCTGCCCCTGATATTTGCTGGCGCCGTCACTAGGTTATTGTTCAGTCCCTAACACATACGAAACGATTGAAGGCAATGCTGATCCGAAATTGCAAATTTGGGATGTGCCAAATTGGGCCCTCTATTAGCTAGCGCCGTTACTAACATATCGTTCGTTCATTCGCAAATAAAAGTAAGTCCTCCCTAACTATTAGAGGCAACAATCCGAAATCGAATAGGTTGTACACTGTGTTTTAAGTTAGCCCGCTGACATTTGCTGGCGGAGTAACCAGGTTATCGTTCACTCCCTAACAAAAATGCTCCCCATTCCTCCCTAAGGTGTGGAAACAACGATGATCCGAAATTTAATAAGAGGGGATGTGTGAAGTTTACCCCGACATTTGCTGACTCCGTAACAAAAATAATACACTCCCTATTCTTCCCTAACGATTATGTTACATGTTAATTGGTTGGGGATGGGAGGGTAACTTCACAAATATATTATATTCTTACAAGACTTTAAGCCTGTTTTATTTATAAATGCATATTACAAAATCGTCGAATGGGTGCGCAAGGGATTTATTATAGGAAGTAGGGGACACTTGGATTTTTTTTGAAGTGTAGTTAGGTCGAAATGGGCATGAATTCAAAGACTTTCTGTGTGAGTAAACATGACATACGTAATCACCGGCATCCAACCGTGCAATAATATTCCATCTCTTTGATAGTTTCTTTTTAGGTTGTGTTTAGAGCAACGACAGTTTGCCGTCGCTGCTTTAAGTTTTTAACATCGAGGGTTAATTTACTAGAGCAACGACGGAACATATTCCACTCTCGCATAGCTTGAACTAGAAGTAACAGCGACAAGCACTCAGCTCGGCAGCTGCAGTTTGGTCTTGTGGATAAGGCGTCAGGAAGCTGATCCAAAGGTCCCTGCTTCAAACCCTGGAGTTTACCTTTTGTATATTTTTTTTTTGAAAGAAAATTAAAGTTTTTTCGTTTTTTATGTAGATACACAAAAGGAAATTTAATAAGAGTTGTGATGTGTGCAAGGGAGGGGGAGGTGCGTCCGAAGGGAGCTAGGGTGGGGGGCGCAACCCCCTGTTAGCGGTGGGCATACGCAAAAGTACTGTTTACTCAAAAATTATGTTTACGCAAAGCCTTTTCTTCGTTTTTTCTTCAGTCACACTAGGCAAACGCCGAGATGGTACCCTCAACTTCGACCCTGGGTTACTGCTTCTTGTATGGTTTCCCTAACCTATCCCGGTCTGAGTCATCCATGCCTAAAGACTATTAACAAACAATAAAAATTCTTATGTGGGTCGCCGTCTAGAAGACATTTCAATAGTCTCACGAGGAAAATGGTTGAGTAAAAACTACATTAAGGTAATAAATAGATTAAAACTTAACAGCTTACAATTAAATCATTTACTATATTCAAAACGAGAATTTACTTGAAATTAAATCATTGACTTGTTATATTGCATTAGCACTGTACCTGTTGGAGTGCGATTGATGTTTTTGATAAACTTACGTTAGTAATCATCTACTCACCGCTATATGTTTTCCACAGCTATTAATACAGCACTTCGATTTTTTCGTGGCTTCACCGTAATGATAATAATTGCGAACAAATTCATATGCTGGTCTTCCTCGGCGATCATCATACTTCGTCTTGATTGTAAGCTGTCTTCTGCACGCTGACATAAGTTACACATGTGAAGAGTCCATTGAACGAAGAACCCAGCCAGCTAATGACAGCGAATTCAGAATACCATTTACTGTCTTTGATAAAAGCAAAATGGGAGGTGAATCACTCACAGCCAATGATACAAGAATTTGCCAAACGTTGTAAAGACACGCCGGTTTTCCTTTTTCTATCCCTGAGCAAGCCGTGATAACGATCACAGAAAATCTAATAAGGTAACAAATAGGTCCTCCTAACCTAACCGATATGTTAAATCACACGGATGTGTGCTTGCTTCCTCGCTTTTACATTTTTATTCAGTCCGAAGTATGTAGCACAGTGATTCCGCCAGGATTTTCAGTTCGAAAGGGTGTAAAAACAAAATTGGTAAGTGGAGCTTTACACGGTTTCTATCGATTTTTATCTACAAACATTTTAAAGATGGTTTGTCGTGAATTTTGGAATATGATGAAATGAAGTATATGGGCGGTAACAGCACAATGGGCGAATTTGGGGAGTGACATCCCCCTACAAGTAGGGGGGGGGGGGGTCTGACGGAATCACTAATGCGACAGCATTTGGATATTTTTCTCACGTACCGTACATAATAAAATATCATATTTTGTCGGTCGGAGCCTGAGTTGCCTCAAAGCTAATGCTTGCACTATTCGAATATTCGATTTCTGCTTCGTTACTTTCTCTGCCAGTTATGTTACTAGTAGTATCACAGTTATTACCTTAATAGCATTCATTTTTTTATTTAGGTCACGGCGGTTGTCAATTTTTCTGTGTTAGTTTCAATATTTACCTAACACAGGCTTATTGTGAACAAGGGAATAACATATATCCTTTCTAACTGCACTTGTGTCTCCCGTGGATGAGTGGAAACGCTCGCTGCCTTGTAATCAAGGGATCACGGGTTCGATTTCCGGTGGGGACACAAGTGGTTCGGAGTCCACGTTACACTGTAGGTCCCGTTCTTAGAAGCTTACCAGCTCGTTTAGGACGTTAATAACAATTCAATCAATCAATCGAACTTTACTTACAGAACAAATTCTTCAATAAAAATATTCAAACATATGGTGTGCTTTGATTTCATAACCAGCCCACTAGGACTCGGAAAAGACCAAGGTGTGAGGAGTATTGACCTCAGTAGTATATACACAGAGAACTGACCGTGCCGTGGTGGTGTAATGAATATCATATCCATCCAGCAATTGGAAGATCCGGGTTCGAGTCCCGGTCAAGGAGGTTGTCAATATCTCTGTGTTAGTTTTAACTAAAGAATCTGAAACCAAATCAAAATTATTTAGGAACAATTTGTTTCAGAAACCGAAAACAAACTTAATTTATATTTTAGCTTCTGTTGTATCTGAAACCAAATTAAACAGGTATATTTTGCTTTCACTTTCGAAGCTGAAACCAAAACTACATTATTTTTGAAATAGTTTGTATCAGAACCGAAACAAATTTCAGTTTGTATTTTTATTTCGGTTGTATCCGAAACCATATTCAACAGTTATATTTTGGTTTCTGTTTTGAAACCAAAACCAAATCAATTAAGCATCTTAAACCGAAACCAAAACCAAATTATCTTTGAAACACTTTGCATCAGAAACCGAAATCAAGTTCACTTTGTGTTTTGGTTTCTTTTGTATCCGAAACCAAATGCAATCAGAATACTTTCGTTTCTGATTCGAAACGGAAACCAAATTCATTTTGTATTTTGGTTTCAGTTGTATCCGAAACCAAATGCAATCAGAATATTTTGGTTTCTGATTCGAAACCGAAACCGAAACACCTAAAGAAAGTTAAACCGAAACTGAAACCACATTTTCTTGCAAACATTTTGTTTCAGAAGCAGAATCCAAATTTATTTTGTATTTTGGTTTCTGTTGTATCCGAAACCAAATGCAATCAGAATATTTTGGTTTCTGATTCGAAACCAAAACCAAAACACCTAAAGAAAGTTAAACCGAAACCAAATAATCTTGAAAACATTTTGTTTCAGTAACCGAAACCAAATTCATTTTTTATTTTGGTTTCTGTTGTATCCGAAACCAAATTCTACAACAATATTTTGTTTTCTGTTTCGAAACCGAAACTAAATTCTAAATTTGGTTTCTTTTACCATCCCTATATACCATTACATATAGACAACGATGAATATTGTATGAGAAACAATAAACAAACTGTTGGAAGTGACATAACAAATGTAAACTTATTATGGGTGTAAATGAGGATCTAGAGTCGATTAAAACATATGCAGTGTACTTAGAGGTGAAAATTAAATTGTCGTTGATACGAACCCGTCAGTAATACTTTCATTTATATATGCTTCTTTTTCTTCTGTGGACATTAAGAGATCAGTTTCAAAAGTGAAAACAGTTCTCAGAGACAGAAGGTCTAATATATGTTGAAAACTTGAAGAAACAATGGAGGGAGATTATTCTAGTTATGTTCATGACCAACATATTATAGTTCATAAATTGGCAAATATCGAAGCTACGCGATGATATCTGCCTGGTTATTTTGATAATCCGTGACCTATCGTCGTATGTACAGACTATCTACGTATCAACAAGTCGATATAACTACCACAGGAAACGAACCTATGCTTCTTTTGAACCCAAACGGGCTTGCTACTACGAGAGGAATCCCCCAAGAAAGAGATAATCACTCCCGCAGGAAACACCGATTGAATCCAAAAACTGCAATAAGGCAAATTTCGAACCGTGTTGCAATTACAACTTTACGGAAATGCCCCGTAAGGGTAATCAACCGCCATAGGAATTGCAATGCTCCTGAAAGAGAAATAATTGTTAATAAAAAGTTATCTTTTCAGTATCAGAAAGGTATGTTTAATGATCTAAATTCTTGGTACACGCCTGTTCGGGCTATTAAAATGCATCTTACAAAATACTACAAGTATGTGGTTTTAATTTTAAAGCAACTATTACCTACACAGGAAAATTTTTCGTCTTCTATGTAAAATGAAAAAGAATGTCCATTGCCATTAAATTACATGTATGATCACAAAACTTATGCACAATTGCATATGAAAACATCTATTAACTAACTAACTCTATGGCTTATGGAACTCGCAAGTTCATCGTCGCAGTAACAAACGTTCGATATTGGATTCTATCCTGGGCAATATCAAGGCAGTTTTCATCACGAACACCTACTTCTCGAAGATCTCTTCTAATATTTTCATCCCAACGACGTCTCGGTCTTCCCAATGGCCTCCTTCCATGCGGCCTTCCAACCAGGATAGAATATAATCTTCATTTTTACCAATCCGAGCTACATGGCCTGCCCACCTTAGTCGTCGCGATTTCATTATTTTTTTTTAACATCTGGTGAATCGTACAGTCTGTGGAGTTCTTTATTATGCTGTCTTCTCCACTCTCCAATCATCTCGTACCGTTTCGGTCCGTATATCTTTCTGAAAACCTTATTTTCAAACACACGTAATTTATGTTCATCTACTAGGGTCGTACTCCAACTTTCGCAACCTTAAAGTATTACCGGCAGAATAACCGTTATGTATATTTTCAATTTCAATTTCCTTGATATTAATCGCGATGTTCGAAGTTTTTGGACTGAATAGAAACATGCGATGCCCGATATAAAGCGACATTTCATTTCTTGAGTGACCTCATTTTTGTTTGTTACGTATGCTCCCAAGTATTTAAATTTGTTTACTTTCTTTATGACCTCATCCCTAATTCTTATGTTTTTATTTCCTTCATTTCCTGTGTTTCCGCTTGTTATTATGTATTTTCCTCTATCTATGTTTACCTGTAGACCTATCTCATCGCACGCTTCTACTAAGACATCGACGTTGCTTTATAGTGAATCTATATCGTCCCCTATTAAATCTACATCATCCGCTTATACGAACAGTTGATTCAAAACATTCAATGATAGTCCCTTTTTGTCCCCTTTAATTTTTAAAATCGCATATTCTAACGCAAAGTTAAAGAGTAGTGGTGACAAAGCATCGCCTTGTTTCAATCCGTTGCGAATCTCGAAATTATCTGACGTCCGTACTCTGCTTATAATGTCGCTGAGACACATCTTCGCTAGTAGAACAATTTTTTTTGGAATTCCAAATCGTATCAGGATACTACTTAACTTCTCGCTTTTGATAGAATCATTATGCTTTCTTAAAATCAGTGAATAGCTGGTAAACCTTCCCATTATATTCCTATTTCTTCTCCAAAATTTGTCTTTAGGCGAAAATCTGGTCCAACGTGGATCTATTTCTTCTAAACCCACATAGGTGATCTCCAATTATTTCATCTACGTATACACTTAGGCGTGTTAACAGAATATCATTTAGTACCTTGTAACAGGTTGGAAGTAACGGTAATTATTAGAGTTTGATTTATCGCCTTTTTTGTAAATCGGAAATATTATTGAGGTTTTTCATTCCTGTGGGAGCTCCTCCTTTCTCCATATAGCACTTAGCAATTTAGGTAGTTCCCTGATTAGTGCTGTTCCTCCAGCTTTAATTAATTTGCCTGGAATATTGTCTATTCCTGATGATTTGAATTTTTTTATTTGTTTTTACTGACATTTTGATCTCGATCCAATGTTCTGCGGTATGGATTCCAAATTCCTCTCTTTCTTCCCCGTTCTATACATTAAGAAGTTTGTCGAAATAACATTTCCACACATCGACAATTTTAGTCTGATCCGCCTGAAGATCCCTACATTCATTTCTAACTGTTCCTAACCTCGGCTGGTAACCTTTTCTTAACGATTTTACCCATTTGTATAAATCTCGTTTGTTATTTGTCTTCCCGTTTTCCTCAATCTAATGAATCTTCTGCGTCAGATATCCTAGCCTTTTGTTTCTGAACTCGGGTGTGGACTTTCGTTTCGCGTTACCGTAGTCTTTGGTATTTGTTCCGCTTTTATTACTTAGCCATCGTTGCCTGGCTTGTTTTCGTTCCTCATTAAGCTTAGGGCATTCTTCATTAAACCAATGTTTGTTTTCCGGGTGTTTCTCCTAACCTGCATGTTACTTTGCTGCGCTCGTAATTGTTTCACCAATTGCCTCCCACATCTTACTTACATCAATTTCATTATTAATATTATCATTATTATTACTCGAGTCGGCTAGGGTTTCGAACCTATTTGAGAGTTCGAGTTGGTAATTTGCTTTTATGTTCGGATTATTTAATCATTTAACTTGTTTTGATCCCTTGCTTTCTCTGTTCGCAATGCATAACTTTTCCCTTACATTTGTGATCACTAATCGATGGTCGGTGTTACCTTCCGCTCCTCTGTACGACCTAAAATGCATTATGTTGATGTGTCTTCGTCTCTCTACTAATACGTGATCAATTTGATTGAGAGTTTTTCCATCCGGAGATACCTGTGTGTATTTGTGTATGTCTTTGTGTTCAAAGTATGTGCTCTTTACCAGTATGTTTTTCGAAATCGCGAAAGTTACCAGTCTTTCTACATTCTTGTTGGTCTTTTCGTGAAGGCTGTATTTGCTTATAGTAGGTATATATTTTTCTTCCCTCCCTACTTTTGCATTGAAATCACCAACACAATTTTGGAATTATACTTTGACATTCGGTCAAACAACCTTTCTAGCTCATCGTAGAATATATCTTTTTCGTTATGAGTAGCCACCTCGGTTAGAGCATAGACATTCAATAAAACCGTGTTGCCCCATCGAGTACGTATCGTAACGTACGATAGTCTTTCGTTAACGAACTCTATATTCTGAACCGCCTGAAGGATAATAATGTTCTTAATGAGGAATCCTGTTACGAAATCGTGAGACTCTGTTCACCCGTAGTAGAGAGTGTACTCGCTCTGTAGGATGCTATATTGACCCTCCCACCGAACTTCTTGTATCGATAATATGACTAGCTCGTACTTCTTGGACTCGCGTAGAACCTGAAGAACGCCCGTTTGGTATAATGTTCGTACGTCCCACGTTCATATTCTAAGGTCTTCCTTAATCCTGTTCTTGGAGTCCCCTGAAGCAGTCCCCGCCCGGAGATCGGAATAAGGGACTGGTTTACCTCCAGAATATTTTACCCCAGGATAATCCATGAACCATCTGTTACTATTTCTTGACATGTTTCAGCGGTGTAGAGTTGTCATCTTGGTAGACTTTTCTGTAAAGGTAAACATTCAAGATGTCGTCATCTGTTCATCTCTGAGTCTTATCGATGTCATTCATCTGCAGCCTCACAGTGGCAATGGTGATGCTGCTTCCCCTCACCATGATATTTCTGTTTGGGGTTATCTTGCCCTAGTCTTTCTAGATCCCTCTACTAACTACAAGGCAGCAGTACTGGTTTGGGTCCTCCCCGGAATATTTCCGGTACCCACCATATCTGGTCGGCATCCTCCCATCCGCCACCTGGGGAGGCGCAATACTTGTATGACATCTATTGAGCTAGACCGCAGTTATACTATTGTTCTGCAAATATACTATCTCACTGTTCCCACTTTTATTCGCATGTGAGAGGTGGATAAGCTCGTTACATATGGCGCTTGACAAGGACACCCTGGACGTGTAATACATTAAGTCCAAGAATTATTGTTCACAATCTTCACGGTCTGACACTTCTTTACATCTACACTAACAATAGATATTACTACTTAACACAAACATTACGAGAGAAGGAAAATATAATTATATGTTAATTCAAAACATATATACATAACAATATATGATAAATGTTCTCTTCACCTCGATAAGGATATATTTGATTTGTGAGTACTTTTTAATAATTGTCTCTCAATTTCATTTTACTTCTCCAGTTCTTCAACTCTGCTATCCCCTTGGCGAACCACATCACCTAATTTGTGTGGAATACATTCGTCTGTTTTCTTCTACTCTTGCGAATGGACTTTTTGTTGTTTATATAATTTCGTACTATTAATTTCTAATTGACACACAATAGCATTCAGTTTCTTCTCAATTGCTTCGACGTAGCTATTGTCAAAACTGTGTTAAATTAGCATGCGTAAGTTCCACAGTTTCTTACTTTCCTCGTTCAGACGACTGACTTCATCTTAATTAGGCCACTTAAAGCGTTTTTTCTCTTTTGCTAAAATATTAACAGTTTCTTCATTTCCTGAATGAATTCCTATTATTGATGTTTATATGCCATTTGAAACCCTTTTAATATATATGTACTATCTTTCAAGAAATCCCACTTGTTGGAGGCGCTGGAATAGAATTTTCCAACTATGAAAAATTTTGCAATGCACATGCACACGTGTAGTGCACATGGAGACTTTCAACCTCTTGTACCCAGATTCTTTGATAGATGTGTTTTGTTTGTATATTCCAGAATACTTCTCATACATAGCAGACATAGTAATAAAAGATAATATAGAGAAAAGGCAATCCTATACGATAATAAAAAAACAGAAACATACTCAGTATGTAAAAATTAACGAGTAAGTAAATAAGAAAAAAGAATTTCGCTATATTTGGCATAGTGTAGTGGTTAGCGAGTTAGCTTTCTACGAAGAAGGTTATGAGTTCAAATCCCCGCACTTCTCTTTACCCTTTTTTTAAGCGAACACATTTAGAAAGTCACCTTCACCAATAACTAACCATTCTATTTGTAATTGTAGTGAAATACATTTTTAGTTTGTAAATTAACAGCTTTAAAATCGATAATGTTATTCATAATGTTTCGAAGTCTTTAGGAAAATTCAAATTGGTCTTAGTGACTTCTATATTGCGGTCAATCATGTGTTATTATTTTTTTATTTATGAAACATCAATTTAAGGTAGCAGAAAAAATAAATGATAATACACAGTAACCCAGTCTAACCCGTAAGTTTAATAAAATGCCAACGCATTTTACAACGAGGAGAAGAAGCACACAACTCGTTCTTTCCCTCGCGTCTCCAAAATCAATTTTGACAATTTCTTACTAGATGGCTCTGTCTTTAGCATAGATTTTCATTCGTCCGAACTACAAAGGCAATCTAGGTTCGAATTTTTCGAATGGAGAGTAGCATCGAATTATCATTTATGTATTTCGTTACTGTATCATTCCTTTCGCCTTTCCTTTTCCTTTGAATGGTTTCGCATTTTCATTTTATTTTTTGTATTTTATTTTCGTTTCCTGTTGCTAGAGGTAAAAATCAGCAATTTGCTTGCCTGGAAATTGACAATATATGAAACAGGAACATTCTCACGTGTCCAACATATTTCTCAAGTTTTCAAGAAATCTTGCGTATTAAGCCCGTGAACCAGTTTCGGGACTATCTGTTAAGAGCAGGTTTATTGGGCGTAAACTACAGAATTGCTTAACTAAGAAGATACTCTTAAACACAACGTGCACATCATTTGTAATATAACATATTTTATTAGAGATGGACGACGCTAAAGCAAGATGTAGGAAATATTTATTTCGGCAATGCGAACATGAAGGAAAGATATAATGTAATGAAAAATTAACAGGAAATATTTGTAGGATGATTTATTCTCAATTTTGATATATTTATTCTTAATTTCGAAAGAAATTATTTAAAAGAAAATACAAATTTATAGTTTTAGGTCTCCTAAACCGCTTTACATAAAAACGCGGATTATAAAATTCAAATTGTAAGTCCTTCAGGCAACTTTGGCTCAAGCTGCATGTAATATATAAGAGTATTACAAATACAGTGCTTGCCTGAGAAATGTGACCAGAGTTTTGATTAAGCCTTAGCATGCAAATGTTAGCTTTCTCAAATACGAACTTTAATTATTTTTTAAAAAAGAAAGAAATTTGCAAGTATTAGAACTAAATAAATTTGTGACAGTAATATTTGCAATTTAGCTTCCTAATAACAATCCAGAAAATGAGTTAGAAACTGATGTTAAATTTCAGCAAGAAATCTTTTATATAACTTGAGCGTTGGGGAACAAATTACACGTAAACGAACAGACAAAACTCCTTATGCAATGTTCATTTACCCTTCGTGTTTGTCCCAAGTCACATTCTTGAATGGCATAGTTATAAATGAATTCATGGAAGTAGAGTATTTTTAATATTGCGTACTAAACACACAAGTTGATAAACGTGGTTTGGAGTGAGTGATTCCGCCATAATTTTCATTTTGGGTGGGGATGTAAAGTAAAAATTAAGAGAGTGTAAGTGGAGTTTTGCACGGTTTCTACTTATTTTTGGCCGAGAATTTGAGAGGTGACACTTCCACGGCAAGGGGAGTCTGGCAGAATCAGTGTTCGGAGTCCACGTTAAACGGTAGGTCCCGTCCTTGAGAATTCCTCTCTATCCGATTGAAGACAATGACAACCGCCATCGGTTTACCCTGCCCAGGAACTTTCGGTTTAGAACCTGCTCTCGGGCAGACCACACATAATTATATTGATTGTAAATTCGCCGTTTTTGCCTCTTGCTTTATTCCCAGATTATCTAGATATATAATTCACAGCTATATTCAATTCACTACTGGATGAGGCCTCTCCCGTAGGAAAGAGTTTGTCTGCTGCTCCCGCGCTGACCAGACGTGTTGGGAGAGGAGAACCGAAGCTCTCAACTGTGATCGCCACTGTCTTTTATTCAGGGCACTCCCTAATTGCATCACGATGCTGGATGGGCACCGTTCCAGACCCTCTTGCTTTGAAAGAAATCTTTTGGCAGAGCCGGGAATCGAACCCGGAACCCCACGATCAGCAGTCGGAGTGTGTATATGTGAGTGTGGAAAACTAAGTGTGAGAAAGAAGTTGAAAGTATACTTTCTTTTTAAAACTGCAGTCCAGTGATTGATTTACGCAATTTATACAGAGGGCAAAGAATATTTCAAACACATAAGAATGCCGTAATTGGCGACATTGGCTAGAGGCAGATTTCGAAACGCAGGTCTAAGGATTATATTTCTAGAGAGGGGGAAATCCCAACCATTCGTCCTACAAATCGAACACTAAACTGCACTATAATATAAAAGAGGATAATTTTATAACATATAAGGTCTAGGTTGCTTTGGTAAACTTTATTTTTATATGGACCAGTCTAGTAACGTTGGACTGCGACCCGTAACGATTCGCCTATAGCTATTAAAATCTACACCAATGGCGGGACTCGAACCCGGGCCCTTCGAGCCGATGGCCTACCGATGCAGACCGCTCAGCCACCCGGCCGGCTCTTGGTAGCTTTGAATTCAGCTATAATAAAAGACGTGACTCTAAAGAACCTTCGTATTCGCCTTTAACATGCTATTAACGATATGTATTCAAAGTGAGTAATGAATTTGGGATTACGTATTTAGAATTTTACACCATATCAGAGTCACTTCTAAGCGCTGTTTAGAGACTCTAGATAAGAATCCTAACGATTTTTCATATAAAGACGTTTTGGACTATAGCTAAGTTGGATAATGTAATTCAAGATTTTTTTTTCATAGTCGAACTCAGGGACCTTTGAAATTTTAAAGTATGAAATTTCATGAAATCATATATTTTAACATTTGTTTTCTCAAGTTTCTGCCGTGAGGGACTTCCGATACGTAATTTTTCAGTTCAGAATCATACTCAGCGAACATAGGAGCCCTGAGATACGAAATTTAAAGAAAATTAAATGGGATTTTAAAATTAAAATGCATCGTGTTGCTCCCGTCTTAATTTCCGGAATTATTTCTTTTTATTCAAATACCGATTGGAGTTCCTATCTATTGAATTGAACTAAAATTGGGCAGATTTCAAAATAGGCACTGTTTCTTCCAGGCATGTTGTCAGGGGAGCATTGCCCCGTGGGATTTCCAACAGCCCCCTGAAAGAATTAGTTTCAACACTTGTATTAGTCATGCGTATTCTGAAATACGAATATAATAGGACTTTCTATAAATACTGTTAGTTTGAGGTTAACTAAAAGAATACGACACATTTTTAAGTAAAATTGTTATTTTATATTTGTAGCACATGGGACTCAATATGCATTATTTATAATTTTCGTAAGACTTGGTTTAGCCCCCTTCCCCGAGCAAAATCTTCTGAAAGAAACACTGGACACACCGTTTATAATGTAATTGAAGGCAAAATATTGATCTTCGTAATTCAATAATTTTAACTTCCGAAACGATTCTAGCATATTTTGGAATTCGCAGATATGAAATTTTACTTCAATCAGATACTTGCAAATTGAAGTTTTGATCTGGCTCCATCTTGCATTTTTGGATAAAAATTTCTTAGCTTCACGCTTGATTCAGAGTTTACGGTGATTCATTGAGTACTGAAATCGTAGAGAAAAGGAAAAGCGTTCGCTTGCATCGCGAAGGGTGCTCGGTTCGAGACTTACTCAAGTCAGTATTTTATTTTTACTTTTTCTCTAATAATGTGCAAATTCTATATTTTACTGTATGCTTTCTACATGGAAATGAATGTTGGTGTTATGTAGCTTTTTGTTTTCTCCTTCATATTCTTCTTTTTTGCTTCAATTTTTTAAAAAAGTAAGCTAATATATATGTTTAGGAGATTTTGTATTGTATCTTTACATAAAGCAAACAGTATGAAAAAATGAATAAATAAACAGTTGCATAACATTTACAGAGATAATAATAAAAGGTTTTTTCTAGAGTAACGACGGTTTTCCGTCGTTGCTTTAAGTTTTTAACATCGAGGGTTAATTTACTAGAGCAACGACGGAATATATTCCACTCTCGCGTAGCTTGAACTACAAGTAACAGCGAGAAGCGCTCAGCCCGGAAGTGGCAGCTTGGTCTTATGGACAAGGCATCAGGAAGCTGATCCAAAGGTCCCGGGTTCGAACCCTAGTATCGTCTTTTTGCATATTTTTTTAAAAAGAAAATTAAGGTTTTTCGTTTTTATGTAAATACACAAAAGGAAATTTAATAAAAGTTGTTATTTACAATTTTAAAAGAGGCCACTAAAAACTAGAATGTATATAAACCCACCAGCAAGGGGGGAAGGGTGCGTCCGAAGGGAGCTGGGCGGCGTTAGCCGCGGGGGGGATGATGCAGCCCACAAACCGCTAACCCCCTGTTAGCGGTGGGCATACGCAAACGTACTGTTTGCTCAAAAGTTCTGTTTACGCAAAGTTTTGTGCCGTTCCGTCTCGTCGTTGCTCTAGTAAATTAACCCTCGATGTTAAAAACTTAAAGCAACGACGGAAAACCGTCGTTGCTCTAGGCGTGTCCATAATAATAATAATACTTATTATTATTATTCATGAAGTGCAATGCACTTATTTTAAATAAATGAAGCAAAAATGATGAATACGGATTAAAGAACAAAAACCGACACAGTAGTGGCATAAAGCATCCTGTAACACAATATTTCCTAGAGGAAAAGGAAAAAGGAAAATGACAAGGACTCGAACCGCGAACCTTTCGCATGACAAACGAGTGCTCTTCCATTAATACTCTGCGCCAAGAAGAGTAATTGCAGAACAAGGCGTTTCGGAGATATCTTTCTCAGAGGTTTCAGACTTTTGTCCCCACTAGAGGAGAAACTATAATCCACCATCATCATCTCCTAAAATTTACACGTTGCACACGAGTTTTGAAGCTCTTTCATAGGAACCGGGTCTTACCCAGAAGCAGTGTGTGAATTAAACTTTTTAGTCAGCGAGATAAAACATAAGCACGGATTTCAATAGGAGAGAGGAGAGGAGGGAAGATATGCAGTCCCATTTTCCAAATGGGGGTTTCTAACTCAAACCAATCATACCAAATCATTCACATGAAGCTACTTCAAAAACATCACAAAACATCCGACTTCTTAGCTGCTAGTGAAAGTTCGTAATACCCTTGTCACTTCCATGAAAATAGGTTAAACTTCTGCCAAGTAAAAATTTTCCGATTTTCTATCTTATCTTGAAACTTCTTCTGGGGACAAGACATTTATCCCTGGCAGGGACGAAAATTAATTTGTCGAGGTAGGAATCTTTTTTGCCAGGAGGGGGCGGGCATCCCTCTGCTAATTCTCACACTGCCCGGAAGTAGGAATATCAGATTGGGGTACCTTACTGCTAAGAAACTTAGCACACGTGGGCCGAAAATCTTTTTATTTAACAGGAAATATCTCCTGAAGTTCAAAATATTGCTACATTTGTATTAACATTATGGTTAAACTGCACAAGTAGCAACTAGAACGCGAAAACAATTTCCAAATTACAGAAAATCAATTTAAAATAAGATCTTAATATTATCTTTCAAAGAAAATACATTTTACAGTGTGTTCTATATGTTTTAAAAATTATTTGAAAATCTCCTGAAATTCACCACTTGACAACAAATTTTAATAAGCATTAGAAAGCAATTTTAATACAGATAAAGGTGATTGTGTTGAAATTATTTTGAAAATAACATTAACAATTATTTCATAGTTTTGTTCTTAAAAATGCATTATTTGATACGTTTTTTTAAGTCTTAAAACATGGTGTTTTGAAAAGAAGTAAATGTTTTTTTCTAAAACACTTTGATGTATCTGTTTTTAAAGACTTAAAAACAGTTTTCATTATTTATTTGCTACTCAAGTATGATAATTAGAACTATAGATGAATTATTTTGTCGGAAAATAATAGCATTGCACTGAAATAATACAAAAAGTCCGATTTGTAAATTTTGCAGTAGTGGACTAGTGGGTCGTATAGCTGCAAAAAATGCTTGTTTAAAATTTCTCCTTTATATATTAGCGTAATTTTCGGATTGTAAAGGAAGTCTAAACGAGATTAACGCTTTATAACTATTATAGTTCATCTATGATCTTGACAGCAAGGTAGGCATGTTACAAGGTTCGACCGGTGAGCTGGTTGATAACAGCTTAGGGAGAGTATTTCTGACAGTAAGACCATGACGTATACAAGCTGACGTAACTCGATTACCCATGATCCCTTTTAGTTCAAGTGACGGCTGGCGCATCTTTATCTACACGAATTTATTGAAAGTTCTCAATAACACAGTTTGAAAAAAAATCACGTAAACAATCGGTTTCGAACCCGCGGCCTTAAGCGCGGAAAGCCAGCACCTAGACCACTACACTAGAGAGTCATTGCTTTTTCGTTTTACTTTTCGAATAGATCTAGTATTACTTGCTTACACACACACATGTTCGCACTGTTCCTTTTCTATGTCCTTTTTTGATTTTCTATTTTGCCCGGCCTATTAAAACACATTCAAACGTCTATATCGTATGAGAATTCTTTTGCAATATATCTCCCCTTCATTGCTGCCCAGTAACTTCAAAATTTAGCACTAAACATGCGATATGTTTGGCAGGAGCTTAATTTTTCATATGGAGATTAGTTTCCAATATTCTCACCACTGCATGGGATTTACTTTTTTGAAAGATAGTACATAGACGGTATATATATACATATATGTACTGTATATGTGCATATATGTATATATATCCGCTTTTCTCATTCTTCTTTCGTCGGTTTCCAAACTTTACACTTAACAACGTCTGTTGATGCGCGGCATCGCAGTTTACCTTACCCACTGCGTGCATCAATTCCAGTTCCGTTTCGCATCTTTTCTGGAAACGAGACTCATCCTTTTGAGGATGACCCGGATAATGTCTTGTCCTTCCTCGCTCCAAGTTTCCGTCATCCCGCGTCTGACGTCCCAAGTCTCCTTGAAGGGAATATTCCATCACCTAGGTGTTCTTGACTTTCACCATGGTCATTTCGACCTCGTCCACGCTTGTAGTATCCTCTTCTCCTGAGAGGTCTTCTTGCATCTCGCTTGTTTCTTTCCTTTTGCTTGGATCCACTCTGGACGATCTGTGCATCCCGCACCAGCTGAGCCGTATCGTCTATATTTTCTTCCAAGCCCATGCCAACTTCATATACTTTGTTCCCACGCTGTAATTATCACCAAGTTTTGGCTTCAGTGAAGAACCACTTGGTAAGCCTCGACGTGACTCATTAGTGTCATATATCAAATACAACTTACAGATTGTCTCTAAGATGTATTCGAGATTCAAAGCTTGTGCGGTTACGAGCTGTCTTTGGTAACTAACAGATAACAGCAAGCTAATCATATTGCATATATGTACTTCCGAATTCATGGGATCTAACTCTCGGAATTTCACGTATCGCTCAGTGACAATTTCTCTATGTAGTATCCACCTTGTAGTTAAAGGGTATGGTCTTAACTGCGTCTATGTCACACTGTCTGACTGATAATATCGGATGAACGTCTCTTTGAAGTCCTCATACGTCCGGTATTTGTGAACATTTGACTGGTACAATGACAATGGGGCATGCAGTACAAATGATACAATACTTAGGAGTTGACTTCCAGGCACTACCATAATGGTTGCTTCCAGTTCAAACTGATTTATGAACGTTTTCGCTGTCATCTCCCCTTTGTCGGGTGGAAATCTGCTAAAGATTTTAGGTCTGCGAGCCTTATCTCCATTCCGCCTGATTCTTCGAGTCGTCTTCTCCGAATACTATTCTCAGGTTGCTCTTTTTCATCCTTGTTGCTCGGTCTTGACGAGTTCTGTACATGATTCATATCATTCCCTCTTCTTCTTTCAGTTCTTCTTGGTTCTGATGCAGTTCATCTAAGATCTGTTTTCCATCTTGTTCCCGGCGATCTATTAGAGATTGCATCGATTCTTCCACTTTCCGGATTCGTGTTTGATACATGGCATCTATACTCTCGAATTGGCTATTTGTCGGCGATCTATACTTTGAACCTTTCAAGCTGCTCGGCCGTTGCCGCCTCTTTTCTAAGTTCTTCAAGTTGTCGTTGGGTCGATAGGGAAAATTTCTCGAATTTGTGTTAATAAGATGAAATTCTCTCGTTAGTTTCACTCAGTTTTTCGAGCGTCCTTTTGCTTAGATCGGAGATAAGCCCGTTCATTTGCTGATCTAAATTGACACTCTACTTGCTCAGTTGCTTAGAGATCTGGTCGCTCATTTGTAAAACGAAAAAGAATGTTCATTACCATTAAATTAAATGTATGATCACATAAATTATGCACAATTGCATATGGAAACACCTATTAATAAAGCTAATACGCGCACGACATCTATTGAGCTCGACCACAGTTAAACTCTGGTTTTGCAAACGTACTATCCACTTTTGTTCGCTTGTGAGCGGTGGATAACCCCGTTACATGATGCGCAACCAACAAAGAACATCGTGATGTTGTGTAATGTAGATATTAAAAGAAATTAGGGTTAGTCATATTTTTAAATATTATAATGCCTTTTTAAGTGTTTATTTAAGCAATATTAAATGTTTTTTCACCTGCCTATTTCAAGTTAAATAGATGCCTGAACTTCCGGGCTTTATGACTCACCATTTTCATACATACTGTTGCAGTATTTTAGCCATCTTGACTGTTTTATGAGTTGTTCAGTATATTTGAACACAGCGCCAACAGTCTGCTAGTATACAACACTAAAATTTACCCTGAAAAAACTTTTCTTCACAGATATTATCTGCTTCTGTCTGTAGCGTCTAATAGTGAATAATTGATTGAACGGTAATATTATATAAGCTGTATCTATTTTCCGTGCAGACTCAAGAGTATACGGTTGCTCTTACGGCAACAGCGATGCCGGTTTGACCGCTAAATAAAGAAACAAAACTTAGTTCGCTGCAGCCGTTCTCTTACTTCGGGTTGCCATTGCCGAGCGGCAACCCTCCAGCCTCTGTTAGTTATCCTCCCTCTTCCCCGTCAAGTTTTTCGGATGACACTATAGTCATATTAGATAATTTAATATGTGTAAATGAAAAAAAAGGAATTAGGAAATTAATTTTCGTACCAATGTTAAATATAAAACCTTTACGGAGGATCATTAAAGAGAAATAACAGTAAAGGAATTTCGTGTGCGACAGGGAAAATTGAGGTAAATAAAACTGCAGCTGTTGACCATAAACTGCAACAGTATAGACCAAACACCTGATCGGTAATAGCTCAACGATGGTTTTCGTTACTTTAACAACCTCACATGTTAATTTCTTAGAGCAACGACGGATTGTGCAAGCAGACATAGATGGAAGCGATCTGTGTAATGATGGCAGTGGTGCAAAATTAATATAATGAGATCGTGGTATATCAATTATTTGCTCATATGAGGGGGAGGGGAGTGAGGATATTGTCCTAAAACTTCTAAAAGAGAACTGTTGAGATATGAAGGTAATATAAATTCTTGTAATACAGCATTGTTGTTAATTCATAGAGTCAATTATATGAAATGTTAATAATTCGAACTGGCATATCTTGAATTAACTTACTTTTAAAAATCTTTATTTACCATTTGCTACTTTGAAGCATTAATTCGTACGCAAATTCTCGTGTATTTCACTTAAAAATGCAAACGGCCCCTGGCTCTCAGAAACTAACGTTGGCACAAAGTTAATTTGTCGCTACGAATGCATACTTTTTATGTACCGTACTTACTGTGAAAATAATGATATTAACGGCTTGAGTGTAGCTTGCCTCTGGCAGTTCTAGCTTTCAATATGTAAGTATTAAGTTTCTAACATAAACTAATCTGATTTTACCTAATCTGAAGTAAGTGATCTATAAAAAGAACCAATTCTGAATATCTCCCAACCAATTTGGATTGTTCAAATCACTGCCAGGGGCAAATTATACTTAATCCAAAATAAATGTCCTGCTTTCCAAGCAGTATATAAGGGAACAGTGATGAAAACGTCTCTAGCTTATGGATAACATTTAGAAAATTTTGTTTCTCTTGTGTATAAAGGCGCGGAGAGTGTGAATAGTATTATATAAGAAGTTACGTGGTCTTACACTTTCTACTTTCTACTCCAGCAATTCTCAACATTAACTACTGCTACTATATGGATTTGAATATATTTAAATTGTTACTTTTCTTATTTCAGATGCAGAAGATGCAGAACGAGATGCAAAATAAAAAGGTTATGTTAGTGGAAAGTCACATTGTAGAAGGGCATTTGTGTGTGTCCTTGCACTCAGACCATGCCTTGATTTTACATCACATTCTGCATTCTACTCTTCCGAAACAATGTAATAACATTTGAAATACCGTTTCTTCAAAGCCATAAACAGAAGTAAGTATCAACAATTCCTTCATTAAGTAACACGATGGCTTTGAAGAAACGGTATTTCAAATGTTATTATATCACCACACCATCTTAACCATGTTTAAGATCTTTAAGGAACTTTGGCTCAGCCCGAAAAGATGATGATTGGAGAATGGGTGGAATGAAGAAAGTGGAAGAAAATGGGAAGACCTCAAGAAAACTCACGCACATCGTGTTTGTGCACCACAAAGGCTACATGACACAATCTGGGATCGAACCAGAGATGAGAGCTCTAATATTGGGCCACCGTGGCCTTCTCATGGTTCCACCAGTAACAGAGTTCACTTTTGGACTCTGTCCTGGCCAAATTCAAGTTAGTTTTCATCACGAACACCCACACTTCGTAGATCCCTCTAATATTGTCATATCAGTGATGCATCGGTCTTCCTAACGGTCCCTTTCCTTCCGGCTTAGCTATGACTATTAACAACCATATTCTTTTTTCTCTATCGGAGAAACATGGCCTGCCCACCTTAGCCGTCGTGATTTCATTATTTTTACAATATCGGATAAATCGATCAGTGTCAGTCTGTGGAGTTCATTATGTGACCTTCTCCGTTCATCTCGTCCCGTATATAATTTTCAAGAGTTTATTTTCAAACACCTGCAATTTATGTTCATATGCTCCGCGTTTCGCAACCGCAAACTATTATCAGTAACATAACCGTTTCGAATGTTTTGAGCTTCAACGTTCTTAATATTAAACGTGAGGTTAGATGCTTCTGCGCGGATTAGAAACATGTATTACCCAATACTAAGATGCTATTTATAAATAAAATCAATAACAGTAGATTTGGATTTACCTGGTTTTCGTTTAACTTAGTATCACAATAATTTTCGGAAATTGGGCGAGTGGTATTTCTCGGATTTGGATTTGTTGGTTTTCAGTTTATCCAAAAATTCTTCCGAGGAGGAAAATTTACCCAGACGCTATGGTCATCCATCGCAGATAGAATAATAAGACTATTTTACTACAAACTAGGCAAAACGTACACTCCAAAATTTGTTTAAGAACACGCAAATATGGTTTCCTAAACGATGGTTTTCTGTATTTTCGTTTTTACGAACATATTTGAAGTAACAATTGTCAAGAAGAACGTCATAAAACATTTATTTGCAAGGGATTGTCCCAGTGAAAACAACTGAAGACAAAACAGGGAGCAAAAACTGAAGTATGAAACATAAATCAATAATCCTGATTGATTTATATCGGCTTATCTCTAAAAAGGTCTGTATGTTGAGAAGGATGCCTTTCACATGTTGTGGTTCAGGAAGAGAGAAAAAGAGATAGGTGAAGGTGGGTATGTTTCATCAGCTTGGGTCGATAAAGGGGTAAATTCTTCTCATCGTTGGTTGTCTCAAGTGAATGAGCGTCGTAATTGCCGTCTCCTATGACTGGGTGGAGACAACAAAACGTTGACTTGAGAACTCAAGAGCAACATAATCCGATAACCAACAAAACCAAAAGAGAATACATCCCACTGGTGAACAGCGTTGCAAACCACATCTGTAAATACAATAAAATTTAACTCATGAACAGCTTGAAAGAAACTAAGAAAAAAGTAATAATAATAACACAAACTTTTTATAATACTGTAACTATCTTACAATAATGGTTTTTAAATTATTTTTTTATTTATAAAATTGTAATTTCAGTAAGTGACGTGAAACAATATTCGTATCTTTTTGTGATTGAATCTTTCAGTTACAGTATTTCAAAAACTTGTGCGATCTCCATCTTCAGCTCATCGTTGTGAATAATACAATACATAAACCTGCAACTATACTTCTTCCATTCGCCTCTTTCCAGGTCGTGATCTAACGTTGAACCGATTTTTTTGTTAGCTCTGGATTATAAATACTTTAAGTCGGGTGATCAGACATACTCTTAAATAGTATTATACTCTTTTAAGAGGTTCAAATACTCTATACTCTTTTCTATCCAAAAATATCTCCAATAATACTCTTTTCTTTTTTATTAGATTGAAAGTATTTTGTAATTAAATGTATTGCCAATTCCAAAAGTTCGACTGCATTATACAATCAGTGTATTTTAAAAGTTAATCATATCCTAATCAAATGGGAGAAAGAGTCCAACAAGGTTCCTGCAGGATTTTCAGTTTGGGGTGTGTAAACTCAAAATTGGGAGGGTGTAAGTAGAGTTTTGTACGGTTTCTATCGTTTTTTACCGTAAAAATTTTAAAGTTGGAAAGGAACGCTCCAGAATTGGGGGGGGGGGGGTGACACTCCCACAGGGGGCCTAGCAGAGTCACTGGAGTGCACATACTGCACTTTTAAGTACAGTTTTGTGTTTAAAGCTAACGTGCCAATATCACCAGATTGCTTGAACTGCTGTGACGATTTATCAATTTTCTTTTTCTAGTGAATTTGGTAACATCTGCTAACTTTTCGAGGACCGTTAGGTGAACTCTATCTATGACAGGAAATGATTAGATTATAATGTGGGTTAGAAGTATGTAAAATAAATACAAATAACAGCTTACAATTAACGCATCAATAAGAGAAGCCGAAGAAGCTTTGGACTGGAACATTTATAAACAATTGAACAGGAAGATATAACAACAAATGGAGTTTCTGTTTTACAGTTTGAACTTCCGAGAAGGTACAAAGACAGAATATAATAACTTTTTTTTCATTTTATGTCTGTTTTATAGGTTATAAATGTAGTAAATACCTGAATCCAACCTTACTTTCATATATTTAATGCTTGCATCCGCACATGTACAGTACAGCGTATACGTTATACTCTTTTTTGCCAACAAATTTCTGATCACTCTAACTTAAAAGTGTTTTCAATATTTGCTGTCCCGCCACGAAAAAAAAAATCCGCTTCTAGGCCTGCAATAAGAACCGGCTTCTTAATGATAATCCACGCACCGTCATTATTGGTTAACACCATATAATCACCCTCTCAAACAACTGGACCCAAACCACCAATGCACTAACAGTAGATTATGCTTTGTATTTATTTGACTGCTCAGGATATCGGACATTGTGAACTGCTACCATCTGGCAAGACAATCAATGAAATACTACGACTCGTATACTCGCAGTAACTGGAGCACATGCATGATAAACTTCTAACTGTGGATTCAACGCTTGTAATCACAAACGTGTCATCCTATTACAGTACAACTAAGTCACATATTGCTAATGTCACCCGTGTCACCATTATCCGATTTGGTTAGGAAACAATAATGTTTTACCTATAATCTCCTGATATGGCTTCTTCGAATTGTTATTTGCTCCATTCGCTTGGCAATCGTCTACGATTCCAAAACGTCGACGAGATTTTTGGAGACAGGTCATTCCTGTTGATGTGGAGTGTATAGAATTTTCCAGGTGCGTCCTACTTCATGTTATCGCGTTTCTCGTTTAAAGGGTCAAAATGCTTTAAAACTGTATAGGTTGCCTTATAGATTAATGAATCTTAGTGAATATAAATTGAACAGATGAAATTAAATGCATAAAATTGTATATAAAAATATTTTAATTGCTAGACTGACTGAAATAGTTCAAATATCTTAATAATGCGGTATTTTAATTTGGTACTGACTATTATATTGCTGTTATGTAAGTAAGATGCTGTTTCTCCATATTTAGGTGAGAGAAGAAACATCACTATCGTTCTTTAGTTGAACAAAACTGGTAGAAGGATTATATTTTGTTATTATATTCTTCGAGTGACGCTAAGCAACGAGGCTGTTAGCGGCACTTACATACAGAAAAACAATCTAAAAACACGTCATACAGGACACGTAAGTGTGGCCCGCCATTGTACACCACGTGTTGCGGTTGCCGATCATGTTTTGTTTTCAATGTGTCATGTGGACCTTCCTCTTCCGTCAGCAGTACCCAGTTCACCTGTGAGTGTCGTGGTGTGTAAGTGGTGCGGTAAAATGGGCGACCTGACAGACTTCCAAAGAGGCATGATCGTTGGTGCCCGTCTGGTTGGAGCTTCAGTGACAACAGTGGCGACCTTTGTGGGGGTATCGACAGGCACTGTGTCCAATGTCACGAGGGCATACACAATGCATGGGCAAACGTCTGCAAAGCACAACAGTGGTCGAAAGACAATCCTGTCCGATAGGGACAGGAAGGAGGGCATTAAAACGGATTGTAGCAGCTAAAAAGCAGACCACTGCAATGAAAATTACGTCTGAACTCAATTCCGGCCTACAGAACCCGGTTTCATCAAAAACAGTGCGACGGGAACTTCATAAAATGAAAATTCATGGCAGAGCCGCGATCTCCTAACCTCTGGTCACAGCAGTAAATGCGAAGCGGCGTATCCAGTGGTGCAAGGACCACAAGGAGTGGACGCTTGATCAGTGGAAACACGTAATGTATTCCGATGAATCGACCTACACCTTGTTTCCAACAACCGGTCGTGTTTACGTATGGAGAACACCGTCGCAGGCCTATGATCCAGACTGTCTGCGCCCAACTGTAAAGCATGGGGGTGGTTCTGTTACAGTATGGGCAGTGATATCGTGGTTTTCTGCAGGTCCCATCATAGCCCTGCATGGAATGATGAATGCTAAGGCGTATGAGGCCATTTTGGGGGACCAGGTTCTACCCATGGCCCAAACATTGTTCCCGGATGGTGATGGCATCTACCAAGATGATTTGGCACCCTGTCACGCTGCACAAACGGTGCAATCATGGTTTGAGGAGCATGACCAGGAGCTATCACACCTCCCCTGGGTCTCACAATCACCAGATCTGAACATCATTGAGCCATTGTGGTCTGTGTTAGAAAGGCGTGTTCGGTCTCATTACTTTCCACCATCATCCCTTAAGGAACTGGAGCATGTTTTGGAGGAAGAATGGTACAACATTCCACGATTCAGGAGCTGTATACGTCCATTACACGTCGGATCCAAGCTGTTTTGGACGCAAAAGGAGGCCCCACACCATACTAGGTATGATTTTCACACTTTTTCAAACGTTTTAGATTTTCTTGTCCAACCCCTGTATATACATCTAATTTCAGATCTAGCAAACTATAAGCCCAATTTTGATGCTTGAAGTTGCATTTGAGAGCCCTTTGCCATACTAATACACACAAAAAAATAGATCGGTAGGACCTCCCTGGGGTCCCGTAGGGTGTAGGGCCTCCCTGGGGTCCTGTAGGAACCCCGTAGGGCGGTTTGAAAAAATTCAGAATTTCACATTTCTGGTGAAAGTACTTACCACAGACCATATAGGCGGCCGAAGCTTACGGAATCGTAATCTACGCTTTAATATCTTTCAAACTGTGTATCATACGTCAAAATCGGTGAAGGGGTTCAAAAGTACCTTTTTAGCTCAATCAAATGATTTTTACAAATGATAGAAAAGGGTCAATCAGTATGTGTTTTTGATTTAGCGCAAAGTGGTTGGTACCGGGGGGTCAATTGCGGGCCCGAACAAGCTGGACTAAATCGAGGCTTATTTTGTTGATAGGAGTTACCTTTTTCGAGATGCTGCCCAAAATCGGCCTTTTGTATGAAGACTATGCACTTTTGTTTAATATGCAGCCTTACAAAATAAGTGATATCAGTATAAAAAATCCTTCCAGGTAAAGACAAGAGTGACGCAAGAATTCTACTCACAAAAGAAGTGATATCCATTTTGCGAGTTACTTTCTTTGTGTCACTATGGCGGAAGGATACTAAATCCCCTAATTTTATTACAAAGGAAACACTTCCGCCATAGTGACACAAAGAGAGTAACTCGCAAAATGGATATCACTTCTTTTGTGAGTAGAATTCTTGCGTCACTCTTGTCTTTACCCCGAAGGATTTTTCATACTTATCCGTTATACTTTAATGAGTTACTGAATTTTGATATGAGCGAGTTTTCACGATTGTAAAAATGATGCATTTGCATATGTTGAAAAATGTCAAAAGTATTGTGAACTTTAACTAATACTGTGGTTATTTGATTGATATAATTTTGTTTCCTTCTATCTTTCTTTTGGTCGAACATTCTTCTCTTCTCTTTCTTTATTTGCTAATTTTTTATTAATTTGCTAACGTTAAGAGTGATGAAAATTGTGGATATTGTTGTACATTTTAAGATTTACTTGAATGTTAATTGAAATAGTTGTTTCCAATGGTAAATGTTTTTGAAGCTTGGAAGTGGACATAAACAGATTCCGGGAGAAGTTCAGAACAGGGGGACGAGAAGCCCTTCTAGTTATAAAAATTCTTGAAAGAAACCTACTGTACTTTGTATACGATATACTTGATTCTTCGCAACGAAGATCATATCAAGAGAAGCGAATTGAGGACAACAGGGAAGAGTCTCTAAAGGCACAGAGCAGCAGAACTTTGGCTGTAAGGTGGCAGCGTGAGTACGAATATAGCACAAATAGAAATATTAAGTTTAATGTTTAAGCAAGACTTATCTATTTCAGAATATGTATTTGTTCGAGTGATATAATTCTTTTGTCGAAGTTATCAACTAAGAAGTACTCAGACCCACAAAAATGATATAGTCTTTGTATGATAAAGAGTTGACAAACAGACGCGTAATGAAAATACACTTGAGACATTTCTGATTTGATAGCTTCTTGTGGATACATGCTTCGTCATACAAACTTAGCTATTTTTTAGAAATACTTGTAGTGGTGGTTTTGTGGTATTACGAGCTAGTCTTCCAGCTCCTTTATAAGTTAAAGAAATACAGACATAGTTTCAATATGATTTGCTTCTAAGGAAGTGCTATCCTGTCAAAATCTAAACTATATTTCCCTCTTTCCAATGAGATGTTAAGGTGGCTCGTAAGGCGTAAACGATGAACGTCTCCCCATTAGTAACTTTCTCATTGAAGTCTCCTGTTTCTTAGCTCTCTTGTCGGCTCCTTGTTGAATGGACGATAATCTGGACAGAATATTTAAAGAGTTTCTACTTTAGATTACTTTCAGCGTACATAATTAAGAAACTGGGTTATTATGCGGATAAATAATGACTTTGAGGCATTGAGTGGGAACAACGACGAATGGGTACGCGATTAACTATAATATTTTGTTAAGTGGGTTGAGTTCGATCCCGCTAGGCTGTTAGTTTAATGTGGATGCTAGTAAATTGTGATTAAGCTACAAAGGTGCTAATCGGCCATGAAATATTAAAAGTAGCTTCCGAAAAGTTTGAATCAGTTGAGTAGATTCAAATAAGTTAATCGTTGCGTTTTTGTCCTGGCTAGAGACATTGGAGGAACTATTAATCTGAAGTTCTGACAGTTATCATTTGAATATGAAAGTATTGGTTTAAATCATTTCCTGCTAGGTTATATTGTTTCTGATCTCGTTGGTTAAAGGATAAGTAGTGTTTAATGGACATTAGGTTTCAAAACACGACTGAGTTAATTCCGGTGCACGAATGAAGTTGATTTTATAGGAACCACCAAAAGAGAAATCATCAAAGTTGAAAACCCCAATTTATAAACGGGTATAAAAAAGAGTAACAATTTAATTAATTGTTTCAGCACAAATAGAAAAGCAAGGGATTTTAGCCAATGACGACCGATGATTGATTTTTATGGGCCTTACACTCACAAGGAAACGTTTTTACCTCGACCAGAAATTATGCCGTGGAATGGTGCTTGTCCTATACAGTGTAATACGCCGAGATCAGAATGACGATCAATCATCTGTGAGTTGACACATTAGTACCCGAACTGGCCAATTATTCTTGAAATTTTGTATGCAATGTTTCAAAGTTGAAAAGTAAGAATATGAGTGTTAAGTGTGAAAAGAATTCAAAATTTTGTCAGATGTAACTTCGAAACTCCTCAAAGCTGCATTGAAATTATTTTCTGATATTTACAATTAACATGGCACTACATCATTCAAAATTTTAATCTATGCAATGGAAATTTAAGTTATGATGTTTCAACTGTCATTACTCTTTTTGGAGACAAGCCTGCATTACGCCACAGAAGAGGCCACAAACTAAAACGAAAGAACCGCTATCGGACCTCAAGACAAAGCGATCAGCTATCCTTCGATGCTTTGTGTCAGCATAATACCCATCGAAAACAATATACGCACTAGTCTAGAACACGAAACATGCAAGTAAAAAGTTCGAACAGAAGAGCTAAAACGCAAATAGGTTGGCGAAAAGCAGAAAGCTGAAACACGAAGAAAAAGACCCCAAAGAAAAAGGGGGAGGGGGAAACATCGAATATTTAGCTTCAATATTCCAAATTGTTTGTCAAAAATATAGTACTTACATTTTCCAATAACAAAAACCTAACCGCCAGTTTGATAAAAACATACATAAAAACAATAGTTTAGGTTAGGTCATTTTATAAGTACAGAATTTATTATTAGCATAGTCAGGCTTACGGTTACTGAAAGTAACGAAGGTTTTTTGAACTAAGTACCCAAAATAAAACATTGCGATACGTTTAATTTTGCGTTTAGCTAAAGCGATTATACTATCAAAATTATCGTGCAATTTAAGCCACACCAATTTCCAAACAAACAATCAAAAACTTATGGGGAATGCGGTGTGCATTTCGGAACGTTGCATTACACAAAGTGCAAGGTTTGAATTTCTATACTTCAAACCAGGTTATCATACTGAACCTTTCATTACCGAAATATGCGTGAATCAGACCTGGATTTCAGAGAGAGAGAATTTGGAACCTTTAGCCATACAAACCTGTATTTTGGAAAAAACCTATCCCCGAGGCCAACCAAATAAAGCCATCATTTTCACTTCAAAAACATATCTCCATAGAAACATACCACTGACATGCTGAAAAGTACACTGAATTACTTTCTCACACACATTGATAATGTGTGTGGGGGTTAATGTGGTGGGGGTTCATATCCACAAGCATTATATTTTATTTGAAAAAAGAAACAAAGAAAGAAATCACTTCACACCACATAGCTATATGCACAAAACCATTTTCACACACTGACATACCACCATATATGCTTCTCCTTGTCCACTTTCAGATTTATCCAATATGGAAGATGAAAACGCCAAACTGCAGGATATCATCTATTTTGCTTACACCTTGCTGTGGTCATATAAAACTCTTTTCATCGGAAGAGACTGCTTTTATATTAATACATTTTAAATTTCTTGGCTATATAATTATTTCGACTATATACGTAACTTTTAAACGGAGCCGGTTTTTGCCGCAGCATTAACAGTGCGAAGGTCATCACCAACCGGATAATCAGGGCGAGAATCTAACTGGAAAGAAAAATCTGGAAGGGGCGTAGCCCAACAACCTAACTAACATAGCGAAAATAAATGCAATAATCGAAGTTCGAAGATTGTTTATAAATATCAAAACAAAAGGCAATTTAATAAAGAATATAAGACAATAAGATATTCAAAGAATAACTATGCAATAAAAAGAAATTAATAAAAACATGTATTTTCAACAATGAGAGAGATAATTAGTTAGGGTCAGTATTTTCTCACTTGGACTAATTAAAACCCTTTCAACTGTGCCGCTGTCGGATAGAGAAAAATGTATATTCTTAATTTCTGAACCAAGAGAGTTAGAAAAAGGAATAAGAAAACACACAAGGAGAAAGTGGAGTGGGTAAGATATGATCAGCGGCATCGTTAAGGGGGGATAGGGGAAGACTGCCCCCCCAAAGTTACCAATATATGAACAAGTTGGTAAATTAGCGTAGTTGGCATTATTATAAAGGTAGCAAGAAAGTTCTGTCGCTTTTTCACCCACCACCTTCGAACATCGATACGTTACCTAAGGTGTACCTGGAAGATCAAAAATAGTACCCATCAGCATCGACGACCTTCTGCCAACGTTCTGGAAGACCTTGGATTCAATCGCGGTAGAACTTGGTGGGCCGTGAAGCGAAGAATGTATCAAGTGCATTTTGCACTTCTACTAGGGATTTGAACTGGCGTCCTCTAAGGTGATTGTCCAAGGAATGGAACAGGTGAAAATCGGACGGTGCAATGTCAGGGGAGTATGGCGGATGCAATTGTGTTTCCCATCCAAGGCGCAGAATGAAGTCCCGGGTCATCCTAACCACGTGGGGCTTAGCGTTGTCCTGTAACAGGAGGACACCTTTGCGATTCAGAAGTGCTGGCTCCAAAGTTTTGAGTTTTTCTTGAACACGGCTCAACTGCTGACAGTACACAGTTGCATTGATGCTCTGACGAGCTGGTAACAGTTTCCGATGCACGATGCCGGGACCAGTCCACCAAGCACACAGGAGGACCTTCTTCTGGTGCAGTGCTGATTTCGGCTGTTTTGGAACGGTTCATGGGATGCTAACCAATGATGACGGCGCCGTGGAGCTTCGTACAGGACCCACTTCTCATCGCATGTCAACACCCTGTCCAGAAATGGCTCCTTCCTCAGACGAGACAGCAAAGAAACACAGGTGTCTGCTCGCGTTACCTTCTGGCCCGGAGTCAAATCAAGTGGGACCTATTGACCCAACTTGTAGTGTTTCCCAAGTTGATGGAGGCACTGCCGAATGGTTTCTCCACTCACACTGAATTGTAGTCCCAGTTCTTCACATGTCTGGCCACTGTTCGCCTCAATTGCTGCCTGAAGATCTTCATTTGGTACCTGTGTTGGTCATCCTGCACGTGGTGCGTCTTCGAGTGTTTCGTCACCGTCCTTAAACTTGGTAAACCACCGCTGCACTGTCCGCGTAGTCACGACACCTTCACCAAAGGCTTGGCATATTTTCCGCCCCGCTGCAGCTGCGTTTGACCCCAGTTTGAACTTGTACAGCATACACGCCCTTATGACGCTCTGTGGAGGTCCCATGTTCACTCTGTCCTTCCGCACGTTCACATTGTAACTGAACTGCCACAACCAGGTAGTATATTGGCTATACCCACACCAACAACTGACCTTCGCCTGATCTCCATTCGCATTCAACTCACGGTGTGAGGGCCAATTGAACACAGACCTCCATAAAAAAGCGACAAAACTTTCTTGGTTCTCTTTATAGTTGGAAGAAGGCCATTATGTTGAATTTACTCAATTGGGTTAACATTTTCTTAGACACCGCGTTATTTGCTGTAAATTATCAATTATTTTATGGACTTGGCGTAAATGTCATGTAATTTCCTATCCTGAAACTCACATGTTCATTTTTAACTTCATTTCTTGTAACTGACCACAACTTCACTTTTGTTCATTTAATATTCCTAAAACATGGGATTTAAAGAAAAAATCAGGAAGTTGTAAACACTGACAAAAACAGCATTCTACGTCAACGTCACGTATGTCAAGTGTCGGAATTGAAGATATTCCGACTTCTAGTGTGGATGAAAATAATTCGGAAGACGATGTATCAAGAAGTTTCGCGGTAGAAGTTGTCAACAAAGAAGTAGCAGTGAATTTAGTGATTAAAGAAGCTTGTGAAATGAAATTTTTGGAAGTGAAAACAAGGACAATACAAATAGTGAACATATTTTGAATACTTCAATCCCAGAGGCAGAAATAGCCGATAGTGTGTCTCATTCATGGCCAGCATGAGTTGAATTTATGGGTTAAGTATACTTTTTCTTAGATAGGTGTCGTGATGCAAGAGAGCTAGTTAGTAAGCTTGAACAGAAAGAGGTGATAAACCAAATGGTTCTACACATGAAATATTAAATGAACTTATATCTATAAAAGAAGCGTGTGAAAAATTTGTGGGAATTGGTGAGCAATTTCTACGTGGTTTAGAAGTCGAAAATGATTCTGTTGTTGAAGAGGGTTCAGATAAAGGCGATTCTGTAGTTGAACATGATCCTGGACTAAGACCACACAATCTTTCGAACAATCAGAAGAATTATCTAATACGACTAGGACCACACCAGCCACACTTAGCGCGTTTTCCAAGTGATGGGAAAGACATTTTATCCATTATGGTTCAAGGAATTGAGTATTTAGAATACAGTACTGTTAAAGATCCAGTTTTTTACTTTATGTGTTTTCTTTTTCCGAGTAGGGTAGACAGAGAAGAGAGTGAAGAATTATGGTCAGAAACTGGGGGAAGATGAAAAGTTCTGGAAAAATCAAGTTGAGGAAATTGCAAATGCATTTCTCTTCTACAGCACAAATCAGCACGTTATAGTTACTACATTTTTTGTTGTTGTTAAAAGAGCGTCATATTGACGTTATTCTTGACCACAAAAAAGGTAGTATTAATCGAAGAGGAGAAAGTGAAAATGCACAAGAAAGAAATTGATAAGATTTTACTAGATACTTGCAGAATGTTAGGAAGACAAGGACTAGCTTTCCGTGGTTCAGGATCAGATCCAGAAACCGGCAACTTTGTTCAAATAATTTCATTCCTTTCAAGATATAATCCTGTTTTACGAAGCTGGGTTGAGGACAGAAAACTACGTCCATATCATGTAACATATATGAGTCCTCAGTTACGAAACGAGATGATTTCCTTAGTTGCTGACGAGATCAGAAAAAGTGTGGTTCAGGAGATTCAAGCTAGTGGGTTTTACTCTAATGGCAGATACTACACCCGATATCTCACACAAAGACATCCTTTCTATTGTAATAAGAAGCGTTGACGAGAATTGTAAACATAGAGAACGGTTACTAGAAGTGGCAGAGTGCACAGATAAAACAGGTCAAGGAATTGCCAAGCGAATTTGTTATCTTCTACAAAATAAATAAATAAATAAATAAATGATGGCGTTTCAATCGTACGATTTTGCAAGTAATATGTATGGAAAATTTAATGGCGTACAGCAGAAAGTGTCACAAATTGTTGGTCATCGGATTCCTTATATACCATGCCAAGATCATCGTACAAATACTGCAGTAGAGCATAACTGCAACGTAAGCATAACTATAAAAGAGCTTTTTAACACACTGAAAGCACTGTGTGTGTTCTTTACTTCCATTACAAAGAGATTTAAGCACTTACGCAAGAAAATTGAAGAGATTGAAAATGCTATTCAATTGAAGAATTTGTCTCAGACTCAATGGACAGGAAAAGCTGAATCCATAAAAGCTATTAGTGCACCTCTTGAGCTCATTTTTGATGTCTTGGAAGAGATTTCCAACTATGATGAATTTGATTCAGGAACCAGATCACAAGCATCTGGTTTGTACATTAAAATCAAGACGTTTGATTTCATAGTTTGTTTTTCATGAAGAATGTTATGTACAAGTTGAAAATATTAACTGAAACTTTGGAAACACCTTATCTAAATATAATTGGTTGCATTGGAGTGATAGAGAGTACAATTAACACTCTAGATGAGATCAGTAATGATTTCACTGGAAAGAATGGCTTGATTGAAAGCGCCATCGTATTTGCTAAAAACTATGATGTTGAAGCAGAACATGACAGAACCACACATCAGACGAAGGATCCTGCTAAAGAAGTCTTACTGAAACTAACATGAATTTAAAGCAGTTCTTTTGAAAGGATATTTGTGCTGTGCCCTTCGAGAAAACGTAACTGCAATAACCGCTACCATCTTGCCTCTACATTCAATTTTAAAGTTCCTCTTGAGAAAGGAAATTTTGACTTTTCAATCAGTGGAAGAGGCAGCTAACATGTTTCCTCCAAAACTGAGGCCCAATGTTTGTGCTCTGCAAAGTGAGCTAAAGGTTTTATTTGATATATGTAACGATAAGTCTGTTATAAGTATGGAATCGATGATTGACACTGTGGTAGAATGTAAAAACTCTTTAAATCAGACTTTTAAACTTTGCCAACTGGAAGTAACGGCAGGATATGGGGTGTGTACGAACGAAAGAATAATAACCATTTAAAGCTCAATCCGTGAAAGTTAATTTCTGTTTTCCTCTACTGAAATTTGAATAATTGACGTAAAACGAAAAAGGCGGGAAACCCCTCTTGTATTGAGCCTTAAAATTTGTAAAGGGAACTCTCAGATCAACAATGACTGATGAAAGAATGGACAATTTAATTGTTAGTGTGAAGCAGAAATTGGTGATAAGGTTCACTTAGAAAACGTCATTGATAGGTGGTCTGAGCTAAAACAAAGAATGGAAGAGGCAGCTAACATGTTTGGAAAATGTATGAATCCCCATGTTTTCATTGTTGTGAAATGAGAAAATGACTTTCGGATGTTCGCGGAGAAGAAAAACGTCGCCAAGAATTTTGCTGTGTAAATATTGTTTAGGTATGTAAAGCCTAAAGGTGTTTAAGTGTGTAAATATTGTTAGGTGTTTGATTTTCACAATTAAAAACGTACGTAAATTATAGTATACTCCTACATCAGCAGCATTAAACATAACCTATCACGCTACATTTTTTAACTGTATTTCTACAAATGACCGTACAGTCTTTCACTAATTCTGAAGGCTTTCGTGGAGATTGGCTGACGGGTATGTACCTAGACTGTCCATAAATACTGTTACAAACTTTAGGTACATCATAGTCATAGCGGAAAAAATATTCTTGTTAAATCAGCAGTTGCGCATCGTAAATGATGATGATCCTGAGTTGAGGTGTTAAATTGAGTTTCATATCTCAGGAAGGTAACCATGGAATTGGGCAAATATGAAAATAGGGTTGTTGTGAGAATAGTGAGATTTTCAAAACAGTTCGAAAGCTGCAAATTAGCACTGTTAATTTACCGGACGACCCCGTATCTCAAGTATCAGAGGGTTCTAAATGTTCAGTATTTATGGTTAGACTAGATAGTTATTTGAGTTGGCAAATTTGCATCAAGAATTTTCGATTTGAAATTTCACCCCCCCCCCTCCCACCAATCGTATAGTGTTCGCTACGCCGCTGGATATGACACAACTACCTGATGGTGCGGGGGGTCGTAACAATATTTGACACATACTTTATTATTTGATAATTAGGCATGTGCGCTGAATTTCTATTATTGCTTGCTGGTATTCGATTGAAATTCAAAAATTACATCGGTTGTCTTGGAGTTCCGTCGTTGACTTGTAAGTCGAGTGCCCTTGTTTACTGGACTCAGAGACCAGGACTAAAAATTTGTAATCAGAGATGGTCCTATTTGGATTTATGTCAAGAATTAATGGAGCGCGGGAAAGATATTAAACTATTTTCCTGGAAATGACAGAGATGAACGGATTCGCTATGACGCTGGCATAAATACACAAAACAAATTTGTACCATGTTAAGATTTAAAAAGGTAAAAAGACGTAATAGAGGCATCTACATAGCACTCAACACGCATGTAGTTAACTTTTAGTTTGCTTCAGTCACTGAAATAGAACGCAATTGATAGATAAAGGGAAAAATAATATAGATTACAAATATCTCTAGCATAAAGCTCTCACGTAACTTCATGGATGAAAATAGATGAGAGTCCATTCAACGATTCGAAGAAGCGAGATCCCGAGAATTGGCTCATGAAGGACAGGGAAGAGGGCTTGGGTTTACTAAGCTTATCGTTTGTCTTTTGTTTCAGTTGCCACCACAATGTATGGAACAAAGCAATGAAATGGACAGTGTGAGTCAATTATTAATTGTTGCTGTGATGTGGTTGATAGCCGATGAAGTTAACACTTCCATGGATGATATTGTATTTTTCATGTTAAAGAGAAGTGACAGAAAGAGGTCTATATATAAGGGTAAATAATATATTCCCTCTTGAATGACCCTCTTTGCAATGTTCACCAACAGAGAGAAACTAAAACAATATTTTGTTCTCGTCAATACAACCAAATAATCAGGAGAGAAAATCAAGACAAGCAACTCCTGTTTCTATTATTTAAGGCTTTTTGAGATAACGAAAATATACGAAGTGTTGCGGATGGAAAGGGCAAACACGATATTGGGTTAAATGCCCAGATTGCCCTTACTATACTCAAAGCCTTATATTTACTTTATATTTACAGAGTAGGTTTCATTGAAAATGGGATTATGGAAGCAGTTGTATGAATCCCTCCCATTTACATCGTATTATTTAGTATAAATTTATCAAATTTGATAAAAATGCCGGTATACAGCATGTCCCTAAATAATGAGACGAAATTTTGAAGGTGATTACTTACAACAAAACAAGGAGATGGATGCTTTGAAGAAATATTGAAGAATTCATAATTTCGAAACTAGCGGCATCCAAATGTGAGCTTGCATCGTCCTCCCATACGATGTAATATCTCGAAGACTTGTCGAGCTAGCAAGAAACAATTAAAGTTGTTCGTAATATATTGAATTTATTTATGACTTTTAGGTATTTCTGGCTCAGGTCAAGACAGGGTGGGAGTCAAGATGTTGGAAGGAATTTAGTAGGTACCATCCCGGCATTTGCCTGGAGTGACTGAGGATCAATCTGGACAAACCTGAGTCAGGATAGGCGGTCTCTGGAACAGTTCCGTGAACATTCCAAATGCTAACACAATGCTCGTGCAACTGAGGTGCAGTCATGTACGCAACATATGCAGACTGTACAGAAACGCTGTCTTTGTGGTGGATTGATTGAATTGATGTAACGCCCTAAAACAGCTGGTAAACCTTCTAGACGGAGTCTGCTGTTTATGTGTAAAATAGTCTTCAAATCATTCTGCTTGGCTGCTCCCAGCGGACTGAAGCTCATGACTACACCCACAGATAACTAACGTAATGACCACTCGTACAACCGGGGATCTTTTACTGGAAGTATGAACTCCATTGATTTCAATAAGAAGCAAAGTTTATTTTTTGCTCTGAATTTCAACAAGATTTGTAATTGGAACAAGTAGTTAGAGGAGCTTGTATACTATTCTACTAGACAGCCTCAATTTCTTTATAGCGAAATTCTTAGGTGGAGAAGCTCACTTGTGTTGCATTCTTTCCACTCTAATACAATCTGTGTATAGCTTCAATTCTGATTGCAAAGCCACTATGTATTATGCCATATTTCTAATGATATTGATTTGTTACGTTGTTGCATAAATGTAGGTGTCTTTATCTCTGAAGTCGTGAATTTTTGCCATATTATAAAAGGAACTTCATGTTGTTTCGTTGCGAATTTTCCAACTTTGTCCCAGAATTTTAGGAGTACAGTATAAAACGACTGTGCCAAAATCCATCTGAAACTATTACAAAGGTAAAAAAACTTTAAACAATTTCTATACATCTACAAAAGTTGGGACATAGAGTACAAGTAGAAAAGTACCGTACATCCCATTTCCAAGGAATGTATATGTTAACGAGGTTAAGATATATTAACCAACAGTTCAGTGTTGCTATAGTAGGGCATGTAAAAAGATCAAATT
This sequence comes from Lepisma saccharinum, assembly GCA_022664845.1. Taxonomy (NCBI): domain Eukaryota; kingdom Metazoa; phylum Arthropoda; class Insecta; order Zygentoma; family Lepismatidae; genus Lepisma; species Lepisma saccharinum. Next base: position 41,938 of record JAGDQP010000656.1, on the reverse strand, counting down.
TCTACTACTGTGCCTATCTCATTTATCATTTCTAAAGTAGTCGAAACATGTGATGTGTATAAAATTGTGAATTTATAAAAATAACAAATAATGTATTGTGCCGCTAACATTGTGCTTTGACATTATGATTATTGTTTAAAACGCAATTTTGAAATTGTTGTAGAAAGAACGTAATAAATTTTAAAAATCCAGATATTTAAAACATTTGCTACTGTAAGTTAAATAACTTAAAACAATGCCTTTAACATAAGTGATTTCTAAGATGATTATTATTAAAACATTTGTTATTTCCATACCATTTCAGTTTGTACTTTGTCCTGATGTTTGTTGTTTAATTAAGTAAGTCATAATTTAATTAATCTTGCTTAGCGCCAAGACATA
>JAGDQP010000656.1:10795-41457 GCA_022664845.1 Lepisma saccharinum | reverse complement strand
GTAGCTCCTGAAAAACGCTTGATTTCATTTATCCATCTTGCATTTGGGCGTCGTTCCGGTCGTTTCTTTTCTCTAGTATTCCAATGTAGTACATCTGTCGTCCACCTTCCGTCTGTTCGTCTAGCTATGTGACCATCCCATTTCCACTTCATCTTCTTCGCAGTCTTGATTACATCCTCTACCCTTGTGTGTGCGCAAATCCATTCACTTGTCTTTTTGTCCCTCCTGGTTATTCCTAGCATGCATCTCTCCATTGCTCTTAGTATGGCTCTTAATCTTTGAGTCGTTTGCGCATTCAATGTCCAAGTTTCACAGCCGTACATCATCACAGGTAAGACGCATTGATTATTAACTTTACGCTTCAAACACATTTTAAGTTTGCTTTTGAAAATAAAGTGTAGTCTTCCAAAAGAACTCTACGCCATTTTACATCTTCTATTTATTTCATCAGTCAACTTTGCATTCGATGTTTTAAGCTGGCCTAGGTAAACATACTCATCAACTATGCTTATTGTCTCTTCGCTAATCTTTATTTCCCTCTTTGAAGCACGTTGATTGAATATTATTCTTGTTTACCTTAAATCCATTTTAAGGCCTATTCTCGAACTCTCATTACTCAGTTCTTACATTCTGGTTTGTAGTTCTTCTGCACTTGAAGCAAACAGGACTATATCATCAGCTAACCGTAGGTGATGAAGATATTCGCCATTAATTTTAATTCTAAATTCATCCCAGTTTAAATTTTGGAAAACTCTTTCCAGGACCGCAGAAAACAGTTTTGGAGAAATTGAATCTCCTTGCTTTACCCCTTTCCCAACTTTAAAACTTTTCACTTTCTTGATGTAACCTAATGACAGAAGTGGCAGTCGAGTAAATGGTTCGCAGTAACTTGATGTATACACTTTCGATGCCTTGATGTTCAAGTGATTTAAGTACTGTTGCCAAGGAGACCGAATCGAAAGCTTTTTTTAAAATCTACGAATCCCAAACATAGTGGAAGCTCATATTCTTTAGTCCTTTCCATAACTTCGTTCAATGCTTGTATGTGGTCCATTGTGCTAAATCAAGTATGAAATCAGGCTTGTTCTCTTACCTGGTTAAAATCAAAGTATAGTTCAATACAATTTAAAATAACTTTGGTGAACATTTTGTATAGAACTGACAGTAAACTAATTGGTCTATAGTTTTCGATGTGTTCTTTGTCGCCTTTCTTGTTCACCAAAATTATAACAACATTATTCCAACTTGAGGGTATTTCTATCTTCCTCAGGCACATTGAGAATAATTTCGCTAGTGCCTCTTTCATCTTTTCACCTCCCCATTTAAACATTTCTGCTGTGAGTCCATTTTCTCCTGGCGATTTTCCTTTCTTCATCCCTCAAAATACTTTATCCACTTCTTTCATTACGGCTGGGACATTTACATCATTATCTTCTGAGTTTTCATTTCCTAGCTCTTCTTCGGAGGAGTACAATTCTGTGTAGAATTTTTCAAGTATTTTTATATTTTTCCGTATTTCGTGTTACGGTCCCGTCTGGTCTCTTAACTGCAATTATTTGCTTTTTTCTATAATGGACTACTGTTTGGCTCTCTTCACGTTCCTGTTTTCCTCGCTTGTATTTCTAACAAAATTTTCGTTGTATATTTGTACGTAGTCTCTTATTCTCTTCCTTAAGGTTTTATTTACTTCTATGTACTTAATCCTCTTTATGTAATTCTCCTCTTCTTTCATGCCCCTTCTTTTCTTCATCAAGAGTTTAGTTTCTTCTGAAATTTTGCTCTCTTTTTATCGTTCTGGTGCCTGATATATCCCTGGCTGTCTCTCTTATTATCTCGGTCAGTATTTTATTTCTGCTATTGATATCTTCTTCATCCTCTAACTCTTCCAAGGAGCTGAATCTGTTGCTTAGTTCTATCATGAATGTCTCTCTGTTTCTCCCTAGATTTTCCACATCTAAAAGTGGTGGTTTTACTCTGATAAGCATCTTTCTCTCAAGTTTAGTATTTAGTTTCAGCTTACATCTCACCATCCTATGGCCACTTGATACTTTGAAACTGTTCAGAACAGGCACGCCTTGCACAATTTCCCTGTTATTCGATAGAACGTAGTCTATTTCGTTTTTTGTCCCATTTGGGCCTTTCCATGTCCACTTCCTCTGGGGCGGTTTCTTGAAAAATGTATTGGAAATGAACAGTCTGTTTTCTTCTGAGAATTCCACTAACTTCTCTCCTCTCTTTTTTCTTTTGCCAGATCCAAAGTTTCCAACTTGAGTGTCACTGCTCTGCTTGGTTCCTACTTTCGCATTGAAGTCTCCCATTACAATTTTGTAATGCGATTTGCTACTATCCAAAATCTTCTGTATCTCCTCGTATAGGTCTTCGATTTCCTCCTCCGGATGTGAGGTTGTTGGAGGAGGAACACTTGTATAATTTCCATTCTGTATCTGTTGTTTATCTTTACTACTACTCGTACGATTCTATCTGAAATTCCTTCAATTTCTGTGATCGTGACTTCAGGTCTTTATTAATTATAAAGCTAACGACTGACGGTTTTCCATTTTCAGTTCCTTTGAAGTAGAACGTGTGCCCTGTCGGTAGTTGCAATTGTTCTTCATTCTTCCTCCACATTTTTGATAGTCCTATTATGTCCCACTTAATACTTGTTAGTTCATTCTGCAATTCTTCTAATTTGTCCTCTCCTGCAAGTGACTGATAGTTGAGAGTCGCCACGTATAGGTCCGTTCGAGTTGCCGTGTTGGTGTCCTGGCAGTCTACAGTCTAAACCCGGGTATTTTGACCCTCTTACTTCCTGCAGGACTGACCGCTGCTGTTGCCAGCTGCATTCCGTCCTCCGGGTAATGAGGGTCTCCGAGGCTGTTTCCTTGCTTGTACCATCATGTGTAAAGAAAGGAGGGGTGCGGACATTTGACTCACCACGCTGTCAGCTAATGCGGGTTGGTGAGCAGCCCATCCATGTTCGTTCGCCAAGCAGTTGCTTAGGTACTAACAGGCCCCACGACGTGAACGTACGGATTGGACATTAGGTGTTTACCCCGGTCGATTCACTTAAGCCTTACCAAGAGGAATTAATGGGTCTTCTCCCAGTTAGTGGCAGAAGCCTTTTGGGCGACAGTCCCGGTTTGCCGGTCCTGTCCTGGTTTCCCGGCCATATATATATTGGTGTTTCCATACTGAGGTTGGGAGTATAAGATACCGTATATCCATAAACATCTCCGATAGAACATCGTTACAAATCCATTCTTCTTGATTAGATCTTGTTGTGGTACATCAAAAAGACCATGTGGTGTAGTAGCACCACGTTATCAGTTCACGATTGTACTGTTATAGTTGGAATACATTGCAGTGACTTCATAACAATGACAATTATCCAAGTCTCCGGATATGATCCCTGTGTAGCGTGATTGGAATTAGGTATTCTCTGTTTGCAATGAGATGCTGTGCAGATTGTGTGTGGGGGTACTCTTGTAAAAGATTTTATAGAATTTCGGGCCCACTATGCCTGTCAAATTAATTGGTTAGTATGTGTATAGTTAGAGAATTACGACATGTTAGTGTATGCAACATAAAGCCATATGCCAACACCAAGCGCAACAAGAAGTACAAAATTTATTAAGAATTGCCTGCTCCAACAGTGAATCTCTGCGCCGTGTGTTTTAATACGTTTGATTAATTTTGCCTACTCTGTATAATTGCTATCCAACTAATCCATCCTCTTTTGTTTGTAAAAAAAATCAAAATTGATTCTCACATTGCTATAATACATAGATATATACTGTTTAGGCTATCAAACCACGCACAGTAACAAAAATCCTTTGTATTCTTGAATTTGTTTGAGGTAGCCTCTTACAGCAAATTAATTACTGTTAGCCGCTGAAAAGCGTGTAATATTAGTACTGTTATGAATTCGAAATTACCTGGAGACTGTGTCAAGATTGTAGTCACGTTACCACTACTTGAATATTTCTAGATATGCAGAAGAGTAGAAGTGGTGAGCATTTTGCCCTTTTTCTCGGCTTCTGATTGGATAAGAAATTTGTGGTATGACAGCCCATAAGGGCTGTGGTTTTCGTTTACCCTTCCCTCTCCCTTGCCTGCTAACGGGAGTCTATTTTAGATTGATTTTGCAGCCTTAATAGAAGGTTATTCGTGAATGTTCGTAGATGCCGAAGTCTGGGTTTGATTGATATTATGATGAAAGTGTAATAATTTGATTAATTAATTAATAAATCGAAGATTTCTTATATTTACCGCCATGTTGTCACCCGTAGCCGTTACCGCGAAACCCGCTTTGAAACCACCGTCGACCGCATTGGTTGCGAAGCCGGGAAACCAGATGTGTAGCGGCGTGATACATTATATTTATTATATAATTTTATTGATAAAATAATATATTTCTAGGAGGGATCATAATTTTATTTTGACGCGGAATGGTTATCAATTCCCTGTCATCGCACAGCACACATTTAATGTGTTTTACTTTTTTCGATGTTAGTTGGATAATATTTATCTCTATCGTGTTTTTATGCTCAGAGGTGACAAACTGCGCATGCACAGACTTGTTTCTTAGAAATAAGTCAACGCGTAGTTTTCATTGTATCGCACCTGTGGTACTCAGGAGTAGGGAACAAGTTGCTTGATATCTTAGTGCTGACGAGGCGTACTGAAACTTGCCTCGGTTTTTGTTGGTATTTGAGTGTGCAGGTGCTGTTTTAAAGGCGGGTGTTCATTTATTTTTGTTTACTGCGTTATTAAGTTCAACAACGTGTTATATCTTGTTTCTCTTTATGCATGCTGCTTGATTGACATTGTCACCAGTTGAATGATATTTATAATACTTTAGGAAAATATAGACGCGGAGTTTTTTATTGTATCGCAGCTGTTGTGCTCAGGAGGAGGCAACACGTTGTTTGTTGTATTGCTATGTTTGTTTCTATGCATTCTTTGATGATAATAGATGTTTACAGAACCAGTTGAATTTTGTTATCTACAAAATAGGTCATGACGTGTAAACGTAATTTAGTTTAAATTTTTTGTGCACAGTTGTGCTGTAGCTATGATATTACACACTAGTAAAATTATCATGCATTTTTACGAAGATTGAAGTACAGATGAAGGTGATGGACCGTTGGCGGAGAATGGAGGGCTATTTACACGTATTTTTCGCAGTGCATCTATCTCAAGTTTAGAGGTAGAATTTAATTCAGATAGTGATGAAGGTTATTATGCTTCTAGTGCTGAGGAAACTGATAGTGCTGTACAGGACATTGAAATTTCATCTACCACCAGCATATGTTCTAGTGAAATTGAAAATGCATACGGATGTGTGAATTACACGATTGCTGATCAGTGTATTTTAGAAGCTATCAAAAATTGGAAATATAAAAACAATTGTCCTCTATTATGTGCTAAATGTTTCTATAATGTACGCAATCGCCAGAAATATCGTTGTGTTACACGATCCGTACATGAAGAAAGGTCTTTGAGGAGACGCACATATTTACTGATAATGGTTGCTGTGAATTTTTCATGTTTATACTACGAAACATGTAAATTTTAATAGGGTTGAAATGTTTTAATATTTTCTTTGCAATTTACTATAACTCAGAGTGGATGAAGTAAAGACAAAATAAATTGAGAAATACGTTATTGCAGAAGCAGATATTGAGTGAATTTACTTTCAAGAACTTTGAATAAGTGAACTTATAAAAGTTAGTACAGGAAATATATAAATCATTAAGTGTTTATGTGATTACGAAATATTCACGTTAAGCCACCTTGATTTTATTCTTCTCAGAGATTTTTTAAAGTTTTGAATAGACCATGAGTGATATTTCACTTTTGTTACTTTATTTACTATATGATATGCTGGATACAAGTTGAATCTTGTTCTTTACGTAGGTGTTCAATGACCTACTTTAAATTAAACATGTAGTCTTGCGGTAATCATGGATCAGAACGGCAGTGAAAATAGCATTGTTAACTTACCATCTTCTTTGCCTGCAAATCCTCCCCGTGGATGTCGATCAAAATGGGATGATCAACCTTATATACTGAATTCAACTCGTAATTGGAACACTAAAGATATTTTACTCTGCTCCGCATGTGCATTTTGGAACAAGGATAAAAGTGAACAAGAGTGTATGGGATATTTATTTCGTGAAACACCACTAAGTGAAGAGAACCGCTTTCACTTTTTTAATGATAGAGTTTATCGAGTGTTATTAAATCAAAAGAAAATAAATTAGATATTTTGTTATGTAAATACTCATTGTGGATCTAATCATTTAAAAGCTAACTTTGATTATCGACTTCGTTTTCTACTCTGAAATAAAATAGTGGAACTACGTGAAGAACTAATTATAAAATACATATTTATTGCACGTAACTAGAAAGACTTTAATCGTCCAACTACAGTCTCTTGCGAAAGTTTTGTTTTCATATTAGTGTCAGTTCAAGATGAGTTACCGAAGTTTAATATGCGGAATTAAAAGACAGATATATTCTTACATACGAAAAAAACTTAACGTGCTGTTTTGTTATTACTGAAATTAAAAGGTAAAGTTCATGATGTGACTCATACTTCAACCCCACCTAAAAGTGGGGGCCTTTTCATTGGACAATGAAAGTAAGAAGGTGACTGGTTTTCATCAGCAGCTGAAGGAATAAACTTGTAACACTAGCAGTTAAAACAGTCTTAGTTTATCATGTCTTCGCAAAGCTTTTTGTGATGTGATGAGAATTGCTCATGAGACAGTTTTGTTTGTGCGGTGCAGAAAACCGAACGTGCCACGTTAACTTTGGTGCATATTGAAAAAAGGTCTCCTAGTCCTTTGTTAGTGACTAGTTTTGATTGTCCTATTCAATCCTCAGTGACAGAAAACAGTGGTTCCCAGTGTGAATCAAACTTTGATTTTTCAAAACCTGTTGAAAATGATTTACATAGTGCAGAAAATTTTAGTGAATCAAACTTTGTTTTCTCTGATGGTGATTTCCAGAGTGAATCTTCACTAACTTTGAAAAAAATGTGAATTAAACCCTCATGCTGCTGAAATTGTTTATTCTGATAGTGATAGAAAACCTAATATTCTTCTTGTGAGTGCTGGATTAATTTTATTGAAGAACTTTGTATTTGGGAAGCCATAGAGAACTTTAATTGCCTTATTACGCCTTTAATCTGTGATACCTGTTTCCACAATATTCCTAAACAGCTAGCACATGCTTGTCTCAGTTGGGATTTGAATTAAGTTGAACGTAGTGAATTTTTAAACTTGGAACACAATGCTTAAACGTACTAACTTTATGCAGATACAGTATATAATGCTTATTTATCAAAACGTAAAAATACTGGTGAATTTAGAATTGTGAGTTTCGACCGTGGATTGCGAATCTTATTTGAACGTGAAGTGGAAGAGGTGAGAGATAAACTAATTACAAAAGATATATTATGTGGTCGTGAGAACACTGATTTTATTATTTGAACTGCTAGTGTGAAAGATGATGGAAGTGTACTTTTTGCGATTTTTTGCTTGTTTTAGACTAATGCATATTAAAAATAATAAAAACTTATTTAATTATTTCAAGATCATATTTTTCATAGAAAAAAATTCCGAGCATTACAGATGCAAAATAATTATAGAAGTGTAGTGGATGTATATTAAACATTACTCACCAGTTATATATCAGTTGAATAAAGGATCTGTTATACCAAAACATTTAATGAATCATGTATAATGACATTTATAAGAAACAAGGATAATTAACTATTTCAGTGAATATGTTTTTTACAAAATATAGAATAATTTTTCAAGATACAGAATTTATTGCACAACTAATTCCAACTATTATTGAACAACAATTTTCTCCAGTAAGATCTTTGTTCAAGAGAACTGATATGCAAAGTTTTAAAATGTCATCCCTTATTGTACTTTAATTTTGTATTGCATCAACTGATGCTACGGTAATGTTTCATTGCATATTAAAAGTTCCATGTGAAATGGTAGAATTTGCAATAGGCTATCAAAAACAGTGTGAATGGTTAACTGAAAATTTTCACGGATTATCATGGGATACATTAAATGGTTATACTAAAACACATATTCGAAGAATAATTACAGAAGCCTGTGAAGTGATGCAGTAAAGGTAGTTAAGAAACTACAGTGGATTCAAAAATTGCTTCAACTAAAGATGTAAAAGATGTAAATGATGAATGCTGTCCTTCGCTTAGGTTATTAAATTTTAATATCAATCAAAATGTAGTACTTACCATATATCTAAACAACTGAACAGTTGCGCTGTAAGAAACTGTGTACAACTACAATACGGGATCAACTTACAGAGTTCGAAACTCGTAGAGAACATTTTGAAGATAAAATTATAATTTTGTTATTATACATATACTATTATAATACCACAATATAAGAATGAAATAAATGTGTAAAAATATATAGAACTTGATTTTTTCTGCCCATGAAATGACAATATTTTAAGAAAAATATTTTACAATAAAATATGTGAATTAGTCTTGTTTTCAGGGAAAATTTGAATGATACTTTAATTTTAAAAAATAGTAAAGATGGAATATTTCTATTTTGAATAAGAAGTTATACGTAAAAAATTTTATTCAAGTAAAAATTGATTTTAAACAAGTTTTTTTGTTGAAGTAAACAATTTCCTTGAATTAAAAATAATTTTAAAAAAGGTTCTTTGTTTAAGTGCAATATTACTTCGTAAAATATTTTATACTTTTTATTAAACTTTTGTTTATCTAAAACATTTTCTAATTATTAACTTACATAAAAACTTCTTCAAATAAAATTACTTCATCAAATTTTAATCCAAAATAAATAACTCACAGAAAATTTCATTTCTGAAAAAAATAAGTTATATTAGGTTTTGTTTAAGTATAATCATTAAGTTAAGTTGCAAAATAATTCCACAAAAGTAAATCTTTGCTCTTTAAAACTTTTTTAAGGAAAGCAAAATCTGTTTAAACGAAAATAAATAAGATACAGAAAGAAAATAAATGAAAACATTTATTTACTATTTATTAAGCTTGAAAATTTTATTTTCACAAAACTAATTTAATTTGAAACCTTTAAGAAAACAATAACTGAGTAAATAATAAATATTTGAAGAATTATTATAATACTTAGTTGTAATTTTAGAAAAAGTATACTTACATATTCTTAGATGTATAAGATTAAAACTTTCTGCTAATAATTTCACACACATTCATCATACTTACATTCACATTAATACGATATTAATAATAATTAAGAGGATTGAAACAAGTTTTCACATTTTAAACTTGGGACGGAGAATCTATTTTACTATTAACAAATTTACTAAAAGAGTGTACAGAAAATGTTGTCTATATATTTATTTAACTTAAATAAAATAAAAATAAAAATATACAAAATATTATATTGTCTGATCATTTCAAGAAATTTCATAAAAACTAAATTAATATTTATTTCACTTCATATTTATTAAATATAAATTACTACATCATAATCCCTTTTTTAACTCAAGATTTAGAACGTGTTTAAAATTGCATATATGCATTCAATTAATTGTAACCTGAAGAACGATCTTTTACTAATTGATCTTTAATTTCTTCAGATTCCTTATTTACAATTTATTTAAACCCTTCGTGGAAGATTTTCTTCGTCTCTTATGAATTCTCATGACGTATACTATATTGTTCAAATATGCCTCTCGCTCGTTCTTACATTAAAATACTACTCACTGCACAAAAACGTAAAATTCTTTATTAAGTTTAAAGAAACATCCACCACATAATAATGCCTTCTGTAGACTCACAGGATTCCTTGATTGCCTTCCAAATACAATTAAAATCCACAAAAGTAGAGAAACAATAACACTGCTCTAAGTAGTTTGTAATATTCTCATTAACTTTAAAAATACCGAGAACTTCTCCAACAAGTACAGGTTGCTGCCCAGCATTAAAGGGAAGAAAACTAACTTCAATCAATTCTATGTCTTCCTTTTCTTCAATTGATGAATCCTAAACATTTACTGCATTATCGTCATCACCAGAAGTAGTAGTAATACCAGCGGAAGCAGATAACATAGATCATCTATCTCTTCAAGATTAGCAATGAACTTATCTTCTTCTACGGTATTAACAGTTGTAACTTTCTTAATTTCCACGAGTATTCTAAAATAAAAAGAAATTAAATATTAAGTTAAGAAACATTATTTTAAATTTTAAGTTACAAAATAAGATTATATAATTTTTAATTTTTTGTTATAATTCAAATATAATAAACTATTCTTTAAACCTTTCTGACATTAGTTAAGTTTTTTAAACGTTATATTTGAAAACGTTAATTTAAGGTTGAATTCTAACTTAAAGAAATGAAATCTCATTTTTAACTTTTTAAGAAAATAATTGCTGAAGAAAGTTTCACTTTATGAAATAGATAAATAAATTTTAGTTTTATATTTTTAATACACAGATCAACTATGGATTTATTACTTTTAATTAAGCAAAGAATCAATAGAAGATGTTTTTTGACTTGCTACTTTGTTTTAGTGCTTTGAAATGGACCACTAGCCGACGAATAGCAAGATAGCATAAGTTGTTTTAGATTTGTGATGCTCGGGACAAGTTGTTTTGCACCTGGAGGAAAGATTGCTTTTTTAAACAAAAGATTGATCTTGTGTCTGACAGAGGAGATAACAAAGAAGCTTGCAAGTACACGGGGAGTATGCTAGGACTAATATTTTAGGGATGCAGATGTTCGGTTTAAAGTAGGTCATAACATGGACAATGCTAAGACCCTCTATTTATGCAGTTCTTCACATTGACTTCATTGATCTTTAGAATAAGCTGGATCTAGTTAGAACAAGTTCTGAATTGAAATCTTAAAATATTACTCTTCAGATGTGTTTTAAATATCAAAACTGAAAGTACATCAATTGACTTGAAGAACTGATTTGAAGAACTAAATGGTGAGGAAAATATGGCAGAAAATGAATTTTCATCTCCAAATATCTCTAGTAGTGCGTCCTTGTCGTGTTTAGAAATGGTATTTGTATCAGATAGTGATGATAATTATTATTCAATTTTAAATACTGAGAGTGTTTTAAATGTTGACAAAGTTGAGGGGAACAATGAAATTTAATGTTCTGCTATATCGCCTAGTGAATCTACGTCAAATGTAGAACTTAATTTTGTTTGAGACACTGAAGATGAGATTTCTGATATTAGTGAGGAAGAAAGTAAAGATAATATTGAATCTACATACATCGCACTCTGATGTCCTCCACGTGTAAAAGGAAGTGTATATTAATAGCGATGTGTTAATATAATTCATGAACACTATATTTACGAAGCCATTGAGAATTGGGAAAACCAAAACTTTCCTTTGATGGTCGCAAACAGATTTTATAAAGTTGATAATCAAAGCACACATGAGTGTCATTCTTTCTGTACCTGAAGAAAAGTGTTTGACGAGGCTTACATGGAGAGTGTTGATGGATCTTATTAAAATTTTAGAAACTTATAATGCTTATATATTAAAATATAAGTATTTTATAATATCGAGATTTTTAAATATACTTTGCATTCCCTGCTTATAGTTAAACTAGAGGATATCAGAGATAAACTAGTTGCAAAAGATATTAATGTTGTACCTGATATAGCATAATTGTGAATATTTAAAACTGTGATTCTTTGTAGAAATTTGTAGTTGCTGAAAAAGTAAAAGTACATTATTACTTTAGCGTATGAAAGATTATAATAGATTAATGTTTAAATTTTTCTATGAAGGAACTAAAAGCCCTTAAAAATACTGTCTTTGTATACCTTTTATACAGAAAGTTTTGTATATCCTTTCAGACTGAAATAAATAGAAATTGCATATCAAGAGACTTAATCTTTGCTGAAGTGGGAATAATAATATTATTACTGAAATTCTGGAATCATATAGAATATATAGTTTAAATATTGAATTTCTTCCATAGTATTCTAAAGGTAACAATTTCTATATTGAAGTTTTAAGAAACTTTTCTATAATTATTTGTAATAAAAATAAAGTAAGGTGATCTTTAAATACTAATCAAAAATTACTTTCAAAAATAATGCACATATTCAAATTAAAGAGAAAATACGGATGTTGCACATATATAGTACTCTGACCTGAAATTTTAGGAGAAAATTATATTTTCATAAATTCACTTTTATATTAATACATTTTAAAGTTTGCGCATACCTAATTACTTTTTACAGATGTCTTCATAAAAATGAAGTAGTTTTATTTTATTTTAGATCCAATAATATATATAAAAATAATACCAAACTTTGAATCTATTCCTTGAAAATTATTTATTCTCTCTTATTCACCCTATCCAAGAAGAACGGATTCATCTAGAAGTGATCAACTTATGAAAATCCTTGAGGAGTATATTATTAAACATAATTTCAGCTTTTCACTATTTTAGTATGAACCAAAAAGATTTACTATTGAATGTATATGACTAAAATATTTGCCGATAAAGAAAGTAAATTACTGATAACATAAATACCACACGTTGCACATTATTACGTCGAATGGTTTATGCCAGTTAATATCCCGCAGACTTGTATAATCTCATGCCGCACGTTTTTGCATCGTTAGCTGAAAAGTATAGGGTGAAACTCAATGTACCAGGTTGTAGCAGTACTCCTTACCGTCCCTGATAAGTAAAAGAAATAATCAAAAATTCATATTAAAGAAAAAATGTGCTTTTAGAATGTTCCAAGTTCTAAAAACGAGATTCAGCAAACTTGTTTTTTCAATCTCATTTTATAAAGCATATTTTCATTACTTATCTATAATTTTCAAATAAGCTGAGTAATCATCTTATTAATATTAAGGCTGTTAGAGGATAATTCGTTCTTATTAACTTCTAATTCAGTTTCTAACCTGTTAAATGAATTCTTCTGTGTGTGTGTGTTTATGTACGTCTGTGTTTCTTATTAATTTTCATAGTGCAACCTAGCTGGTTGACGTTCAGCCAGCCCTTATACAATAAATATGAATGGTATACAAATGCGTTATACTTTATAGATTCCCGTAAGGAAAAAGATGGTGCACAAATTTTAGTAAAATATAAGAATATGCTTATAATCACTGGATTTTAAATAATATATGCCTGTAAAAATTCAACACTGAATGCAGAAACGAGCAAAAAATAAGTAATTTATGAACAAAAAATAATGAAGAGAAAGAGAAAGAACTGAATAAACTAATGTGCAAACAATAAAGAAGAAAATTAAATCAAGACTTTGACAAAGAGTTGAACTGGTCAATCACATGATTAGACGACTAAGTTACAATATTGTATTTCTATGCACGACGTTAAACTGTAACTTTACTATTTTGAATTTCGTTCAAAGAAAGAAAATTTCTTTTCTCACAAGCTCCATGAATAAGCTTACCAGAATGCCTATAGAAGTGAAAATAAAGGAGGACTATGAACAATGAGAAAATGACTGAATATGATCGCGTTAATTTATATTTAAAGACATTTTATCATCTTCAATACAATAAACGTTTTCCAAGACCAATTATTTGAAAACTAAACTTCAATGTTCCACTTTTAAGAAATATGAAATGAGTAATACAACTCGTAGATAAATCAATAAATAATTTGCATACAAAAATAACATTAATGATGTACATCGTTAGTTCTCCCCCTCCTATATTAATATACTCTCTGACGTCTGTTAAACAGTTCAATTATGTTCAAATTATTGAAGAGTTTCCTCTTATTAAAATTGCTCCTTCACATTAATAGTGAAATTTTAAGTACAAGGAGAAAATTGTACCTGAACCCGTATGCATTGAACTCAGACGTGTTACAGTTAAACTTATTTGAAGGCCTACAGCAGCTGTTTAATAGCTGATGGATTTTGTTTAATCTCTTACTTTGCAAAAGAATATTCATCAACGATGGTAATGCAATAGCAATTAGTTTACAGTTTTAGCTGATAAAATGTGATCAATAAACAAACTTCTTTCGCTAGGACAGATTTATATCAGTAAGAGATTAAATAAAAGTGCCAATTATTATATCTAGAAAAAATGTAAGTGTACTTAGAACATAAGCCACATACAGTTATTTTTCACTCTTTCAATTGCTAGTGAAAAAAGTTATTCTTCTAAGAATAAAACGAGTAGTATTTCTCATTCTCATCATCATATTAGCTTACATGTACTAAATGTATTTAACTTCTTAAATATTTCTCACACAGATAATATTTACAAATTATTATTTAAACTAAAAGCAGACGCAGAGGCAAGAGGACATTGCTTTACTGATAACACCAAAGGGAAGTGGAACTGTTACCAGCAACAGTGATAGAAATGAATGACAAAAGGAATCGTTAACAACCGCTGCGATCAGTGTTGACAACCGCAGAGGTAAGAAAAAAGCACCATATCACCAACAATAAAAAATCGCTAGAACACGTTAAATGAAAATTTAAAAGTCGCTAATAAGGTGCTAAAGAAATCATATACGAAGAAATTGTTCGTTTTGTCGTTATAATATGACAAATGCGTGCAAAAGGGAAGTGTGCATTTTTTATATTTCCACCCTAGAAGAACGATAAAACTATTATATTATATTACTAGACATGATGTCAAAATGCATTTTTACTCATTTCAATTCAGTTCAAACAAAATTTCTCTTTCAAAAGCTACAGGTATAAGGATATTGGCAGAGATAAGAAAAAGGATCCACTAGTAAATATATTTGAAGAAATTTGACATTTTAAAATAATAACCGTGTACTAAGACAAACTTCCTGAAAACGGAGCTTGAATGTTTCAGTTCAGAGCAAGTAATATACAGTTTATATGCAAAAATGTTATAAGTCAGCTATGCTTTTAACATACCGTAGCTTACATAAAAAATACTCAGTAAATGTGCTCTAAAAGTAAAACTAATTTATGAACCCCTTTGAAAAGTTTTCTGGGAAAGAATCATTTCTTTTTCATGATGACTAAAAGACAAATTCGTATCCCCTCCTACAATCTAAACAGCTATACAATTTATTTGAATGACTGTAGGGAATAAGATTTCACAAAACTACTGCATTAATTCTGTCCAACTACAACTTTCATTATATATGTCCTTGAGACATATTTCGCTTACACTGTCAATCATACTAAAAACCCTCTGGTTAGAAAGCATGTCGTGTATGTGTCTTATTCAATCAGATACAACTTGAATGGTAGAAAATTTTAAAAAATCTACGTCATGAGGCTGAATATAGTTTACGTTTTTGTATTCCAATACTTTAGCAGTTCAACATATTTCTCTACCGTCTGACAAGGTTTGGTTTCCTATTCTTTTATATCATAACAAGTGCTATTTCTTCCTCAAGTTGAAGCTACTAAAAAGTATGGAGAATTGCAAATCGCTTAATAACATTTACCCAGACACGCAATAATGTCTATAAAAGCTGACAATTGCAGTGTTTATATATAAAAAAATATAGTTTCTACTATTTAATGTCTCAGTTTGACGCAGCTAGACCTAACTGCATGAAAGCACAATAATCTACAAGATCATGTATTTAAAACCTTCTTTCATAAATAGATTCTTGAAATATATTTAGACATATATTCTCAATCTATAACAGATATTCTATTTTACTTTTAATGTATGAGGAGAACTTCAAAATTTATTATGTACTGAAATTCTTGCAAGGATTTATTTTAATTGATAATGATTCTCAAAATATTTCTAAGAATATTCTAGCAATAAGTATATTCTATGAATATTCTGCAAATACTGCATTCCAAGTAACTTCAAACATTCTAACTGCAGCAATAGACTAATTGTTTCTCTATGTAATTCTTAATGCTGTAAGCTGTATGACTCAGCACGAAAGTTTACTGAAGATCTTAACATTAACCGGTGACTTAAAGTCTTCCTTTTCAATATAAGACCAAGAAACAATTGATTTTATTTGTGGGTAATCTTAATTATAAACGACAGTAATTCTTTTACACTTTGCACAAAAAATAATATCCTCATTTCTCAGAAAAGATAAATCAATCCCAAGAAAATGATAAGTACTGCCAACATTGAGTTTAGGACGCAGCATCAAAAATTAAGTGCAGGAACATTTTTCTAAAATTATCTGGTATTTGTAACTTCTATTTGTAACTTTAGCGGAAAGGTAAAAATCTTCAGAGTAGAAAATATTATTAAGAAGTAATGATACTGTATTAACCATAAATAAAATAAGTTCTTATAATATATATTTATTAGCACAGTAAAGAATTGCACTCTAAGACTTTCGTGAAAGACAAAAATGCTAAGCGCATCTCGTAAGCTATTGTATATGAATTTTAAGTGATATGAATAAGTGCTACTCGGAACTGTTATTTTGATAACATTTTAGCAAAAAGTAACTGTTGTTTATAATAGTGATTTGTAATAGTTATAGCGTAGTTATATATACACCAACAACAGGTAGCCATTTTCGGACTTGGCCATTTTTCAGTAGAATCTAAGTAAAAATCTCGAAAAAAAAATTCTACAAAGTATTTTTAAAATACTTTTCAAAATGTATACAATAACATTAAATTATGGAGGGAAAAATATTATACTCCCTCACACCCTCTGGAATGGAGAAATTTTCACGATTATTTAAAGTTATAACATTTTAAGGGAAATAAAGTTATGCAAGATTCTTTCAACACTATAATATACAAAGTTCTCTCATTTTTTATGATATTATCATTTCTACACATTCAAAAAATTATGGGGTCCTAAAATTAAAATAATGATCTCTCTCTTTCACACACACGTGTGGTATAGGTATGGAGGTCAAAATCGCTAAAGTTTACGGCTGTTATGAAAAAGTATTAACTAATGTTAGATGTCGTGCTAGCTATAGTGCCGCCGGTTCGGTTTAAATTAACACCGGCGTTTGCATTATTTCCGCCCGGTACAAAAAGTTACCGTATTCAGTTGGCATTCGCTATACCGCAGGCGGTCCGCGTTCCAAGCAAATGTCTTAGCAAACTGATGACGCTCGGACACATGTGTTTGGGTTGGGACCATATTATTTGTGGGTATTTAGGTGTTATTTTAGTAAATTATTATTATTTAAGATAAATGTATTTTTTCTGGTTTTTACTCTTGTACCATGTTATTCTGCTAGCCAGTCAGCACTCAACCAACAAATAAAAGGTTATGGCCGGCCTGGAACATGCATGGCTGGCCCAAATAAGAGTTACCTAAAAGCCATAAATAAATTTGAATCGGATGCAGTACAGAAATATGGACAATGCTGCCTGGTTTTAAAATAATGGAAGTACATACAAAACTTTCAGAGACGTAAGCAACACTTCTTTATACTAGTGCTTGAGTCAAAGTTAGATTAAAGAAATAACAATTAAAGTGAATCCACTAAATCAGTAAAAATATTTCGGCCTACCACAACTGTCTAAAAAGTATACGTTTTGAAATATTATCTCAAAGTTTATATTCTAGCAATAGTTTGAAACACTATAAATTCCTCAGTCCAAATAGGGATCATATCATGCTTTTGGTTTTGGTTCAATGTCAGCTTATACCATGTAATCTTTGTGATACACAATCAATATGTGTTCTCCCACTTTCTTCATTCAACCACTAATAAACAATGTAAAATATTATGATTATTTTAAAAATCCCTCCTACCTGAGCCAAAGTTCTTTAAAGACCATAAATAAACAATATTTCGTTAACAAGTCATGATTCCACTTTATACTGTTTTACCTCCTCTCGGCCTGAGTTTGAGATGCCTAAAGGCCGTAAATGAAGAATATTTCGATAGCAAGTTATAAATTAAGTTCAGACAGGCTTACCCTATCTCGGCCTGAGCCAAAGTTGCCTAAAGTTCATAAATAAATATTTCGCTCGCAAGTTATAATCCAACTTTTTACTGGTCCTATTTTTAAGTGAACCCTGCGATTTTCAGTTTAGAAATCCTGCACAATATTCACAAATCAGATATTATTTACGAAATAGACCAAAACTTCAGTTCTGCTTTTAAACACAGTGATCCACCTCCATTGTCAAGTTCGATTTCTAGTCAATAAAATAATAAAAAACGTGTACATAGCCCTGAATGTGGAATAAAATTAAATTTAAAATGCAAAGATATTTAATTAGGAACTCACCTAATTTCACAACTGATCATTCTAACTGCTGACCTCAAACGATTGGTTCAATAATAATAATCTGAAAAATAAAAATTATAATGTTAGTATCTACATATGGGGCTTATTTCGAGGTAACATAAGATCATTATTTTCAAAATTAAAAGCTTGTATTCTACTAAGGGGTTGCATAAAATAAGTAGGGATTCTGCGCGTATTTTCAGTTTTGCAGGGTGTCTACCATAAATTGACAATTCTTGTACATAACAGAGCCTGGTACGAGTGAAACTGATAAATATTTTAAAAATCAAAGTGATCGCCTCAATATATTCCCATTCTGTTGAAAAAGCAAGGATTTGGAATTAATTACCAAATGTTAGTAACAAGTGTACAACAAGTATATTTCGCCATTCGCTTAATATTATTATCTCTAACTATTAATTCTACTCTTCCCAGTCTTGTTCAGTGACCTCTGCTGAAATTTTCAATTTCAGGACTACAAAATGGAGTAATTCGCATGTATTGAAAGACTATGTATTAATATTTCACAGTATTCCGACTCAAATCTTCTTAGTTCCGGTCCAATCATATTTCAAAAAGCCAAAATCCACCTCACCAAAATTCACGCAATAAAATGATAGCAATTAAACTGTTCTCTTAAAATTTCACCATATTTCTACTTTCACCTATTATAATCAAATTGAGTATCAAAGTGTCCTTCGTTATTCTCAAACAGATTCAAAAGGTAAAAATGGGTAGATATTGGGCTATGACTGAAAAAATGCGTTCCTGCCCATTCACACAAAATATATTTAATTCCAAACAACGCAAACAACAAAAATATCCACGTTAATTTTTGTGTCCAAATCTTAGGACAATATATCGTCAATTAATACAAGGCACTGTTAAATCACAATTGGTTCACCTAGACCTTCAGGTCAAAACCTGCCTTACTGTAGAACATCATCACTATATTATTGAAATAATTTAGCAAGCATTCCCCCAGTCTGCATTAACAAACTGTAATTAAGCAAGTTCGACTTCTGTTGCTGACCATCAGTGAAAACTATTAGGCTATTTCCAAATGGAACAAGTCACTGTAGTTTTATGCAAAGGAATCGTTTCACATTGAAAAGCGCCAAAAATAAATTTAGCCACATAAATTAATGTAAATTAAAAAATATAAAAACTATATTTTATTTCATTTCTTCCGTCTCAACTTAGACAATCCCGTCGTTGATATCAAATTTTACTAAAGAGTTTGAGCCCATAGCAAAGCACAATCTAAATTATTACGAATCAAAAATTATATTAGAAAGCACTTGCAATATCCTCTCCCACTCTCTATCTTATTTACACTTGAGTTATATAGGCTACAATGAACATGTTACCAAAATGCTCACCACTTCTACTCAGAAGGACATCGACCATGACAGTAGCGATTCGTATTTTTTATGAAGTGAAGTCCTTTCAATCCACGATACTCTGGCCACACACTCCTCCTCTCTTAGTTATGCTGACTTGCAGCTTTCGCTCTAAACGATCAATTAGTTTCTATTAACATGCCCGAACTACACTCAGGTTGATATCCGAGGCAGAGTGCAGGTGCACACAAAAACTTAAAGTATTTTAACACAGTAGGTTCGAGTCAAAGATAAGATTAAGCTCGGTAAAACTCTGTGCCACCCCTTTTTGTGATACTAAGGGGTTGATATTGCACTAGTCAAAGTACTGAAAAAACTTATCTTACTGTTGTTAAAGAGAAAAAGACTTTTGTCAATAATATGGCTATTATGAAATAAAAACAAGATTTATCTTACCTGTGTTGTTTCAGCTAATCATGTGTATACTTGATACTTTTCGTTGGATGAGGAGAGTAGCAGTTCGAACATTTATCTAGATAAAATCCCAAAATTCATCTGGTGAAAGTAAGGAATCCCTAGTGAACCTCAGCCAGGAAGTCCGCGTCTGCAGTACTCAAGCTTGTGTGCCTCAAAAGTGACGGATCTGAAGTTCTCGTTTATAATATACGACTATACGGTGGTTGGACATGAAATGAATGTTAAATTTTGCTCACTGTCATGGGCTTCGGAAAGGAGAGACACTGCCCTTTCCTGGGCTTCAATTTTTAATCAGTTGCTACCATAAATGAAAAATAACACTCTTTTGCCTTGCCAATGCAAACTATAGTGCTACGAGAAGGAGAATGGACTAATTTTCCAGAACAGATTTATAAGAAAATATTAAAATGTGGTCTCATAAACGTTCTGTAATTTAGACTATGTACGCCTAATAAAAATAATAAAAAATCCTCTTAAAAATATACTTTTCTTAGAAAATTCGTACAAAAAAGTAAAATATAATTTGGTTTAAGCATGACTAAAAAGAAAAGCATGGGGCGCTCTCTCATATACAGTCACTTTATAAATTCTTGAATTGGCGTGTCCCATGCTTTTCTTTTAAGTCTCACAAATACTTATTTTTACTTTTTAGTACGAATTGTTTAAGAAAAGTTTGTCTT
Organism: Lepisma saccharinum; assembly: GCA_022664845.1. Classification (NCBI taxonomy): domain Eukaryota; kingdom Metazoa; phylum Arthropoda; class Insecta; order Zygentoma; family Lepismatidae; genus Lepisma; species Lepisma saccharinum. The sequence goes on along the minus strand of JAGDQP010000656.1, from coordinate 20,743 downwards.
TAAAAAGTGTGTGTTTTTATAATTCCTTTTCGGGTTATTTCGGTGTTCGAATACTTTTTCTCAAACTAATGTTTTGGGAACAAATCCTTAAGTGATCTGCAACCCGTCCAACCCAACATCGTTGTAGGCTAGTATTTATTTTAGAATATAGAAGCCCATATTAAATAGTAAAATATGCCTTTAAATTATATAAATGTATAAAAATATATGAAAATAACATTGGGACAACGTGCTGTTTAAAATTTTATCATTGTATGATTTCGGGAAATGATTTAAATTAACGTTGGAAGATTTGAGTACACCAGAAGCCATTGTGAACTACAGAACAATTTGTAATAATTTAATAAAATAATGATTTGCTCATCTTCATGACCTCTCTGTAAATATCTTATATATCTGATACAGTGACACACACTCACACACACGCATACGTACACATTCGAGTGTGTGTTTGTGTGTGTGTGTGCTCTTAATATTCTCCCCTTAGGAAAAGTCCTGGCGACGCCCTTCAATTCAACCAAAGCGAATGTTGAGGTGATATTGTTAGAGGTAGAAAGTGATAGCTTTATTCTCCATTACTTTCGCCAAAGTTTGCGTTGACCAAAGGACATATTACAATCAGTTGAAAATGTATTTCCTAGGCAAAAGAAGCAATTTAGTAACAGACATTAAATGTTTATGTAAATTCCATGTCGAATCAGTATGACAATATATTAATTTTATGCAACGCATTGTACATATCTTTTCATATAATCACTTCATTGCCAGCTGCCTAGTCAGAATATTATTGAATCAGAGGGAGACGGGGTGCGAGAGAGACAGACTGAGACTGGCTGGCGGGTGAAAAGTAGTGTTGCCACGAGTCGAGACATACTTCTTGTAATTAGAGATGAGACGCGACAGATTACTTGTCTCGTCTCGTTTACGAGAGGAGACACGAGACTAAACGAGACCTCTCGCGATATGTCTCGTTTCGTCCCGTATATCGAAAAATGCAAAGAGAGTTACTTAATTTGTTTAAAATATATTAACTCGGAATAAAATATTTGCCTTGCAAATCTATACTATTTATAACAAGTTTACTTGATGAAGTTTGTTTCTGGAGAGGAACAAGGAAGAAATTCGTCAATGTTTCCTTCATACCAAAATTTTTGCATTCCTAATATATCCAGTGATAATAGGATGAACAATTGTCTACATGCATTTGGAAAGATAACGATATCTATTAATGAACTCATGCAAATGAATGGTTATGTGTAAAATATTTTAAAATAATGAAAGTGCCTGGTAAAGCAAAATGTTTCCTTTGGATTTATATTCTGCTAACAAAGGCAGTTAGCTAGAAGATCTAATATAACAGATACATTTCTTTTCCATCCTACTACCATTCCGTGCTACATTCTATCTATTCCGCGTTAAGCTAAGTTTTAGTCCATAGAGGATGTGTACTACAAAGAACACGGTGGTGAAATTGAATCCGATTGTACAAACAAAAGATTTATTTCGTTTATTTGTTCAAGCGTCTTCTCAACAATAGTTCAATTTCTTTGGTTGTTTCTCTTCCACAGATCAAACTAAAACTCAATTGATATGAATGATGTGACGAGAAGGTAAAGCTTAGTTCTGACCTTCTCTCTGGGTTGTCAAAGATCCTGTAAAGAAGGTTGTCTTAGAAGAGCAGCCCAATATTTACATAAAAATATTTCATTTTTACTATTTCCAGTATCAAAGTAAAATAAATGTAAAAAAATATGCTATTTAATATTATTTATCTATTACATATTTTATCTAATATACTAGATGTTTATTTTACAGTGACCGGCAAATCGCTTCTGTGTTTCGAATATGAATGAATTAAGAAAGATAATGGAATTTGACACACTTTTTAAAAAAAAATTATAAAACGTATGTCCTCATTTTATGTATATTTTGTAAATGACAAACAGAAAAATGTACCGAAATACAGTAAATGATAATTGGGGGAAGAGGGGATAGGTGGTGCATCCTTAAAGTCAATGAAAGAAAGCTGTTTCTTTATGTTGGTATTTACTTTGAAAGTATGTTACGTTATATTTCGTCCCTTTTGGAACAGCGAAAACGCTCAGTGGTTGCGTTCTGGATCACCTTGTAGCGACAATGTGCATTTAAAGTAAATATAGCTTCTAGCTGTCTCACGGGGGTGGGTAAGATGGCGCAGTGTGAGAGTGAATTAAAATGTACAATTTTGCACATTTCAACTTCTTCTTGCCGACTCGTAGTCAGATGATTTCTTCTCTTCCATATGCAGAGCACTTTTCTGGATGAGTGTTTCATGGAGTGACTTTATGCATTTAACAAACGATCTCTCTTCGCAGAGTTCTAGGCGCTCAATATATCCATTTTCAAAATCAGTAATGAAATCGTCGCTGCCACACAACATAATCGAATCTGCAGATAACATGAAGAGAAAGAAGAAATGGTACCAATACTTCCACAGGCCATCAGTTTGTGGAGCCTCACACCTTCTTCCTGAGAGCTTAGACTTCTTATTTCAACGAAGCATTTTCAGAGCACGAAATCAGCTAGACTCAGAGATTTTTTCCACGACTTTTGGCCTTTGTTCAGTAGAAGTTGGTAGAAATGAGGTCAATTACTTAGTTTGTAGCCATTGTGGATACACTGGTTGTGGTATCAGATCCAATTTTGAGGTTTAGTACTATCATTCAAGGGGTGGGTTTTTATGATGGAGGATGGCTTCCCATTCCTTCCACTAAACATAGTTTCAACTGGATAATATCACGCTTTACGGAGATTCTGGTACACTTTCCTACACTTGTGAACGTTTAAGATGATAAAAAAAGCGCGCCATCTTTCACACCCTAGATCAAGACGTCTTATCACACTAAGTCGAAGTGAATTTATTATTTTCATATCCTAACCAGATGGCAGCACTGACCTAAATGTAGACACCAATTACAGAAGTGCAATAGATAACCTTCTTTAATTTTTGTTTGAAAATATCATAATTGCTGCTTATATAAGATCTATGATACCTACAAAATAGTGCTGATAAAAACAATTCCCTTATATGATACATACTTTCAACGTTAAAGTTGTGATACATGTTGAATTGATGTTCAAACCAGAACACACTCACTAGTTTTCTCTCCTGTTAGGACTTCCGTTAAACTGTGTAAGTCTTCTTTACTAATCTCACGATGCGCCATCTGTACACCCCTTTCCCTATGCAGTGGCATGATTGCGAAGATACTTAAGTTCTACATAGCAGGGTGATTTAACTTTCGTTACCTGATCAAACACGCCATCTAAATTTCAACCTTACTCTTAGTCACCAGGACAGAATACCTAAATAATTGTCTTATCAAGGCATTCATTATGAATATATGGCGAAAGCTTAGGCTAAAGATGCCTTGAAGCAAATACATAAATGAATTAGATAAATGGATAAAGTAATTATAATTTATTAACGCTTACCTGTTCCGAGATCACAATATAGTTTCTACTTTCTACGGTACACACACCTGGCTATAAAAAAGAACACCTTAGTATGGAGTATTACCATATTACACAATATTCATCCAATAAGGCTTTAGATGAAAATTCATACGCACGGAAGTATATTAAAATACGTTTTTATTTCAGTAATTACTCTGGACTGAAGATGGATGGCTGCTTAGCTATGTCAGTCAAACTAGGACATTGAGGACTTTACGAGTTTTGGTTTCAAAAATGTTTGCAGGATTCATTACTAAGTTTCTTCATAACGTTCTGAGGCCAATGACACAGTGAAGATACGAAGATATTGGACTAAACATGTTAACAGTTATGGAGTTATGAATACATGTGGCCAGTTAAGAAATTACTGAAACGTTTTAAACATGCAAGGATTGTTGTGCGACAACCAACGGCTTGAAACCGTGCCACAAGATCTCTACACAGACCATAACACTGCCACGAAGGACTATTGAATCGCAATGATACAGCAAAGGAGGTGCTTTCAGACTATTTACACCAAACATCGAGGGTAATTAGTATTAAATAAAAAGCAAATCGGACTAATCACTCAATATATATATATATATATATATATATATATATATATTATTTACTGTTTGGGATCGATGGACGATTTTTGAACATCAGAGGATCATAGCCTTGTTGATATGAGGCTATGTATACACTTAATTCGGAAAAGCTGAGTTACGCTCGAATTGAGCGGATTATTTCATCTTGCGAGAGAGGAAAAAGAGACTGTGTTAGAGCGGATTTTCATCGGAGAAAAAATTAACAAGTTTGACTCGATAAAAGATTGGATTTACGGTAATACTTTTTCTGTTTGGATGTAGTCATTCTAAATGAATTTTCATATATTCCGATGAAATTTCATTTTTGGAACATGAAAACGACGCAATAAAATGTTGAAAATGTAAAAAGAAACAAAAGGGAGCATTTATACGTAATTAGTAGGAAACCAAAGCAATGTTTTAAGAATGGAAAAAAGACATAAACTTGATCTTGCTTGGAAATGAGGCTACTATTTTCTGGCCAGCTATCCAACGCCTTATACACCAGGGGAGCCGAGCAACTCTAAGAGAACAACTTGGAAATAATTTCTTCCGTCGGAGCAGGTACTTGAGAACATCGTTCAAAGATTTCTTGTATTTTACACTTGATGTCTTTGGGTATATTTTTGTCACTGAGAAAAGTTATTAGGTTGTCTATTGTCATTTATAACTCAAGACGATTAACTTCAGAGGAGGGATTCGTCTTTTGATAGCCTTTCTGGTAACAAATGGCGGAAAACAAACTTGACTAGTGCCCATGATGCATTGTGAATCACTCTAAAATGGTGATAAATCACACTCTCAAGTTTGAAGAATAAACTACATGCACAAAGTATTGAAGTTCCTTTTTTAAAGATCACATTTTCTGTTCAAAGCAAGAATGTTTGGTTGAAAAATAGTATTTTGGATTGAAATTCAACATTTTTCGTTAAAAACACTTTCTCATCAAAAAAAGAGTGCAATTTTCCCCTTTTATGATTTATTGTTCCGTCCAGTTTACGCAATGGAAGTTGAACGGTGATTTTTTTGAAATTTGTTTTACTCCTTAACTGAAATGAACGGTCAATTGTTGCACTATGGTATGCCATCCTGAGCTACACGACACAGAACGCTTGCCTCTCTAAGGGTGTCTGTTTCCAAAATACTAGCACTAACTAACCGGGTCACCTCCATTTGTTTGTGTTTAATTATTGCACACTACAGGTTAAGTACCTAATTCAGGTGTTTATTATACATGTATATTCTACAATATACTGTTGAACGCTGTGTGTGGTCGAGCCTAAGGTCCAAAATAGGGCGGCAAAAGTACTTCCGTTTTACAGGTCAACCCCAACAGAGCGGAAGACCCAACCTTAATACAAGCTAAGGGAAAACCATAACTATGTAAGCTATCGGACTTGGTTGTTCTCTTTTTCCACGAAGATCAAACTCATAAACTTAACTTCTATTAGTTAAATCTCTACCATAATTACATGAAACAGTAATTCGCTTCCGTAAACCAACTTCAACTTTCTCTCTCTGTTTCATTTATTACGAGATTAGTTCTTTCATTTAAATATCATATTCTTAATTAATCATACCGTTTCAGTTCATTACTCATTCATTTCAACACACTACGTAGCAAATATTTATATTTTTATTTATCTAATATGTCATCGCAGATCATTATTTAATAATTTAATTATAGTTCTCCTTCACCAAAAGCTAACCTTTTAGAATCTAATCTAAACTAAAAGAAAACAACTATTATAATAGATGTCTTAACAAATTAAAGCTGGATGACTGTATAGATTGAAGTTCTTAAACATTCATGGTTAAATAAAATTAAGAGAAAATTAGTTGGTTAAATGAAATTAACTTAAAAATTAAACCAAACTTATAATTAATCATTCCATTAAAGTTATTAAATATTTTCTATCCTTGCAACTCAATGAAACTTCTGGGTATTGAAATATTGTTAACCATAGAAAAAATCAAATTTTATTTAGCATCTTAGGATCCTCTTTACAATAAGCAGATCAATGATTAATATATAATTCAAATGATTTCTCGACATAAGAAATCTCAGCCACATTTCGTTATAACAAAATAGCTTCATAAAATTAATACGATTAAGTAGTAATTTTTCCAAGATTCAATTATACTTTGATTAAATTTGAAACTAAAATAGTTAATAAAATTATATCAAATAGTTTATTTGACAAAACCAAAATTGAGGCGAGACTAAATTTAGAAAAATGAGTTCTTTATTTTATCAATTCAATTCGATATTCGAACCTAAACAAATTCAATTCAAAAGAAAATTGCATTTGAAGATTTCTAGTTGCCTCTCAAGAACATTAAATTTCAATGAGACTTGTTTCTCCATGATTATTATTAGAATTTGACCTATGTCTCAAATATAAAAGATGATAGGATTTTATAAAATTAGAATTTGCCGTAGCATTAAAGTTTTGAAGACTGTAAATCCTCTTTGGAGAAAACATCTTTCTTTCGTAGTAAAATCCTATCAGGAAAATTTAGATTGAATTCTAAAAAATATAAATAAACGAAAACAGTTCAATGTTATAAATATAACGCAGTGGAAAGAATTATAAGGACGACCTACTAAATAAGACTTAAGCTATCATTGTGAAATTGGTAGAATAACTTATAAATAAATACTTCATAATTAATCGTTACAGGGTTTACGCAAACTTCACTTAATAACTTCCTTCGGTACATCTTTCTCCAACCCTCGTCAGGCTTCTTCCTATTTGATGAGAAATCATAACTTCTGAAGTTAATCCTTATCTCAATGTATGGAAACCACAGGAAGGTCTTCATTTAGTTAAACCCACGGTTAATTCCAATTAACTCGGAAAACTTAAGCAAAAGATAAAAGATTATCGACACGCACACGTACTGCCGCGCACATGATACCTAAACTAAGTTTTAATATATCTAACTAGAATCTATATGGTGATAAATAAATAAAAAGAAGAAAAAGGAAGTTCAAAGAACTATTTTTATGAAATATTTAAAATGACTCGAATGAAAAATAAAACAATTAAATTCATCCGACAATATCAGGATTTTAATAAATAACTTTATTCATTTTCTCAAAAGTATCAATTAAACAAATTAAACGAACTTTTCGTTCTAATTATAAAAATAAATGTTAGGCAGGAACGTTACTAAGGAAAAAGAACCAGTGAGAATATTTAAAGTAAAAAGTATTGCAATTGCTCACAAAACTCCTTAAAATGAGTACTTTATTAATTAATGTTATTAATACTCAAATTTCCTAACTCATAAAAAATAAAACGTATGAAATATACCTTAGGTAGCAACAAACAGGTCTGCTACACTGTATATATTCATATTTGATGCTTTGTGGATACATATTGCGTAAAAACAATTCATTACATAACAATGAAATTCACTTGTATTTACATTAAATATATCGAACTAGGGGCATACTTTAAGAAAACACATTATCCTAATAGGCGATATATCTAATACATTCATCCTTTAGGATGGGAGATGAAAGACTTCATTATGAGGTTGAGTAACTCATAACGGGACGTGCAACCTTATTTCGGATAATAATATATTTGAGTGAATTTTACTATAAACTAGTTTGTGTAGAAAATATTGTAGAAAATTAACTCTTCAATTTTCCAGAGGCTGGAATGTGTACTTGTTTACTAGGTCCAAACTCTTTTCGAATTTAAGATATTCCTGTTGCTTTGTAAGTTAAAAAGCGAACAAATATTGATTGCATAATTTCAGTTTTCCGTGTGTTCTTCTTCGTATTAGGATGCCATGAACATTTAAACTTCGACTGAAGATACGCTGTGTGGAAAGTTTTTAAAACATCTATATTTGAGAAGGCGCTTCTCTGCCTCATTACAAACCCCGAGGTTCCATAATACGTCACTAATAATACGTTTAATGTGTATCAAATGAGAAGCTGGACTTTATGGTCACACCAAGATCGGTAATAAAATTTACTCGGACCAGTGGTGATTCATTAATACTTTATTCCAATTCTAAATAGAGCCACTTTCTCGTATAAGACATTACACTACATTTAGAAACGTTTATAGCAACATGTGTGTTTTGGACCAGCTGGAGACGGGATTGATATCGTTTTGTAAGGAGAAAGCGTCTAATTCAGAGGAAATGCTACCATAGATTTTAAAATCATATACAAAAAATAGCCTGTTAGAGGATGTTATTTCACCGGGCAAGTCATTTACAAATAACAAAAACAAAAGAGGTCCAAATTTGAGGCACTCCAGAATTTACAACAAATTCATCGGATGGAATATTTTTATAACGCATACGGTATTTACGGTGATACAAATAAGACTATTAACTGACGAAGGTTCGAAGAAGTTGAAAGATACAAGCTTGTTGAGAAAGATGTCATGATTAATAATATCGAAGGTTTTAGAAAAATCTGTGTAAATTATGTCTACTTGACCCCTATTGTATTTTTGTGTATCCAAAAAATATGTGAATTCAACAAGGTTAGTTACAGTCGATTTATTTGGTATGAAGCCATGTTGGAAGAGGGAAATTACTGAGCGAACATGTGAATACAATATTTGTTTTTGTATAATAATTTCAAACACGTTGACTGGTGCAGATACTATAGCTATTGAACGATAAATTTTAATATCATTATTCATACCGCCTGATTTGGGAATGGGGCAGATGTAAGCAAGTTTGCATTTAGTAGGGAATTCAGAGATAACTAATGACTTAATGAAAATTACTTGTATGGGATATTTCAGTATCTTGGAACATACTGAAACCCTTGGAACTCTTGGAACACCCTTGATAATATAGGGTGGCACTTTGTCAGACCCATGAGATGTCCTTGGTTTCAGTTTTTTGATCTCTTTTTCTACATCTTGCAGTCCCAATTAATTGATTCAATGTCGCAAAATAATTCGTATTGGCTTTGGAGAAGTTATAATCCATTGTTTGTGATTTTGTTGTATTTTTATTCTCTTGATGTACAGAAATTCTGCCAACAAAGCAGGATGATAAGCATCCTCAGGGAAGATTGAGTCATGTTCACATGTTACAAGAATACTAACAGTGTTGGAAAATACTAAATCCAGAGTTTTTCCACATGTGTTCCTGACATCATTAAGAGATTTTAAGTTATAAAAATTGATCAAGCAATATAATTCATGAGATATTGATGTAGAACTAAGGAAATCAAACTCGGCTCCTGTTACATCTGGGATGTTATAGTCGCCAATTAGCAGAACGCTGCTTTAGGTGGTAAAACACTATATATAAAATTAAAATAACCTTCATATACTGAAATAAGAGACGCAGGTAAGATATAGAAATCACACACAAATATACAAGTAACATTATTTACAAAAATAGCTAGTGTACAGTCTACGCCTGGGAATATCAGTGGAAGAAACACTCTGATCTCGAATTTGTTTATTTATAGTTAACAAAATGCCACCGCGTGACCTTCTCCCGGCAGAAAGTAGATTTTTATCAGCATAAAGCAATATATCTTGAGTCAAAAATTTCAGAGTCAATATGACAATCGTTGAGCTAAGTCTTGAATAATGCAAACCCTTGGTAGTTATCGTTTAAGCTATTTTCATGCAAAATGTTTATTTTGTTACGGATGACAGAAGCATTCTGTATATACATATTGAAGTTGAAACGCTGGCATGCATCAAATTTACCAGCCTTTCAATCACTCCAGTTTTCTTTTAAATATTAGCTCAATGTTTTTATTCGTTTGTTCTTTGTTTTCTTTTTCTTTTAGTTTGTATTTTTTTTTTTCAGGCGTATTAATTTTCTTACGAGAATAAACGTTCTCAAGGTAAAGATTTAGTTCCAAATAAATTTTCCTTTT
>JAGDQP010000656.1:0-10785 GCA_022664845.1 Lepisma saccharinum | reverse complement strand
GGTTACGTCATCCAGCAGGAGTAGGATCTTGTTTAGAACCGCTTCATAGCTGGCGTTTTCCTGTAGTGCACGGTCAGTCTTCGTTAGTATTCTGGATATTTTGCAACGAAAGGAGGCCGTTTCAAAGTATGCTTGCTTCCCGAAGACAATATTACTCGCAAAGTCAGATTTGTGAGCATCTTGTTTTACGTTCGCTGAACTACTTTCCCCCACTACGTCAAAATCTCCCCTGCATATATGTATGCTTAAGTTTCAGCTACGCTTCCGAAGGTTGGTGAGAGAGGGTAATTGTGCGAGAAGAATTAGATTGAATTTATGTCAGCTCTTCTCTCGAATATCCCTTTCATTCTTGCAAGATGGATACCGTGGGAGGTTCAGTTGTCTCAGAAACAGCTTCTTTCTTTCACTTTACTGTTTTTTTTTGTTTTCACGATTCATTGGTTGATCTTGTTCGTAGTGTTAAAATTTTAAACCTTCTTCTAACTCAGACAAAGTAAACCTTTTCCCATCGCAATTTAAATACCTGTACTGTAGGTAGGCAAAACTGCCTCTTTTTCTAAATTCAACTAAATGTTGTAGTTTCACATGTTCGTTGCGAACTTTATTTGAAAAATCCTGTTCGATTGCTTGGCACGCAGTTTGCTTTTGTTTTTCAAAATAGCTTCTTTCGTTTTAAATGATAGGAAATAAATAATTGGTCGTTCCCTACCATTGTGTTTTCTGCCGAAGCGATGACAACGTTGTATATATTGGTCACTTAAGTGTATACCCAACCGATCACTCAACACTTATTTCCCTTTTTCTTCCACACGCTCACAACTTTCTTGTCTCTCTTCCGGAATACCATTCATTAAAATATTCTGTCTCCGTGCGCGATTTTCAATATCCTCAGTCTTATTTTCAAGATAGTTCGCGTAATCTTGGAATCTACTAACTTCCTTCGTGACGCCCCCAAGTGCACTTTCCATATTGAGAAATTTTCCCATTTTACTATTAATAGATTATTTCATTTGCTTAACATCTGTTAAGCAGATGTTCATCCACACAGTCCATTATTAATATTTTAAACACAACCAAGCCATAAATAGGATCAGTACGCTTTAATTCTACTGTCGCCATTCGGGGTGACAACTTCTTTCGTTCTTCTACACAACACAACACAACACCACAGACCGATTCTGGCTCCCCACGTACACAGAGAGATTCCCGTGTCACGCTTCACTGCACTACAGAGCTCGCGAAAAACAGTCTTTCCTCCTCCACGCCCAGTGCACACTTGCTAATATCGCCAAGTACACTCATGATGGCAACTAATACCTTCTATTGTCCTGAAAAGAGATGATCACGTTCTCACGTAGTCGATCCTTTTCAATACGCAAAGATAAGATTTTTTACTTACATGTCGAAATTTTCGATGTTGTTGACCATGAAATGAGACCTATCCAAAAGCATTTTACATTTTTAAAGTTTTTTATTATAAATTATAAATTTACACAGTACGTCACTATCGACTGCAGTAATAAATTATAAACAATGCAGATAGGAATCAATATTCAGAAATTGTATTTTATTTATGATTTGTTAAAAAGATTGCTAAATGGGAAACAAGTATTTAAAGAGGGATAACTACAGTATAATGTAAAAATCTCAAACTAAAAAAATACATATCATTTCACTGGCAACTGCAAGGCTCGTTTAGAGTGTAATAAATTATGGCTTTAGGTAAGGGCCCAAGAAAAGGTGGTTGCTGACTATGAAGGCGATATATAATCAAGTCTTATAACATCACCTTATGTAACAATAATAATTGTGTCAGTAGAATCGTTTATTTGAACATTTCTATATGTAAACAAAGAACCTCATAAAACCTTATACAATTAGAGACTCCAGGTTCCGTACTATTCAGAGCTCCTCACAGTTACTAGTTGTCACTTTCGAGACTAGCACGATTTTCCATTATCGTTGGCTTCACTATGTAAGTACAACCTTCATATTCAGTCAAGTGCCTAAGTTCTGGGTCTTTCCTAACTGAGACTCTCTCTCTCTCTCTCTTATACACATTTGCATATTTAGATTTGTGATGGAATATTTATTGTTTCGCGTATTTTATATGGCTGATGCTGTAAATTGTTAATTATGTTGTCTTTAATCTGAACTGTTGTATTATTATTTATGAACTCCAATCCAACCTTAGAATCTCATCTAAGTCAGGATTGATTCTTGGATCCCTCATCCATGAACTATGGAGTCTTCATGTATAAGTTTTTCCAACAATCAACGGCCTGACCCAGATATGATGACTGTTATGTCAAGTCTCTACTGCCTGTCATTGTATCTGGACTAAGTTAAATTTTTCTGTTTAGAGCTACGCTATTTTTCCTCATCCTTATTCTCATCAGATTAATTTTGAGTCCTCCATAAAACCCGGAGGAGTGCAATATAGAGTGGTTCCAAAAACTATGAAGACGTTTCACTCCATGAATCCGTACCTCGAAACAAGAAAGACATTCCTATGGGCATATGCAAAAAAAGTGCATAGTTTCCGAGCTGGAGACTACCAAAGTATGGGAAAATGAAGTTCAGAGCGGTGTATTTCAAATTCCAAAAGCAGCCAAGCGAACGGCTCAGGAAATAGACACAGAAATCACACATTATATTCAAAAATGCATGTTGCATATGTGCGTACGGAAATCCCTATAGACAATGACGAATTCAAAAATATTTTTGCTAGAAAAAGTAGGTGAAATGTGTATATGATATGATACCAGCAGGTAACAAGGACTCGTTACGCGGAAATCGACATCTTATACAGATAGAAGATGTCGGAGTAAAACGCTGTGTACATACTTCGACAATAAATGAGGTTTGACAGACATTCAAGAAACATCACTCACTGCAAAGTGAGGGAAGAGTCATTAATTACACGCTAATGTTGATAAATGTTAGAACAGGACTACCAGACATTCCATATTATCTGAAACAGCGCCGTATGTGGCAGTAACGTCTCACCCCGGAACGATGCCTACCTAGTTAACAATGTGAAGAGACTTCGACGCGATCATAAGGTGCATTGATGACCACAGATGATGCCAGTTGATGACGAACGTAAATTGAATTTCCGAAACCTCGTACATCATCCTTAACACAGAAACAATAGACGCTACAAGCATATAAACAATTTATCATTAATTTTGTTACTAACCTTTAGGAATCAATCGCTTTACAATACACTTTTTCAACTAAAGTCTTAGTTATAGAAGCTTGGCATTCTTCAAACATGTGGATACCCTATAACGGATGCATAAAATAGCCAAACGTATTCTAAGCATTACATTAAAAAAAACAATCAGGTCAGATTCTAAACATTAGCTATCGCCAGAAAGATACAGTTCACCCACAAATCTAGCAGGTTATCTAACATAGTAATATAGCTTACCGCTAGCAGAGACAAAGGATATGCCAGAAGTGTCCTTCATGGCTTTCAATGCACGCGAGTACACGTCACATTAGTGACTAGTCTCTTTCGACTCTTCCTGCCTGTCTCCTTATAGTGTTACAAACAGTATGGTTGCTCCAGAGTCTGTATTACTCACCGGTATAGCGTATACGACACTTTCAAAGGTGCCCCGCAAGTAAAAATCAAGGCGAGTTAGGTCTGGTAACCAGACAGTTCATGCAACAGAACTGCCAGACCGATCTATCTGCCGGAGAAGATATTGTTAAGATACAAACAGGAACACAGGAGTTAGCGCGATCTCCATCATGCATCAGCCACAGATCTCGTCAAACTGTCAGTAGTACATCTTCGAGAAATGGACCTCGGCGGAAACTGAACGTAGATCACACACACAGAAAGCGAGGGCACTAAGTTATAGGCACCCATGAGGTCTATTAAGATACGAACAACATAAGTTACGAATTACGAACTCTTACGTTAATTGCAAGGATTTTGAAAATGAACCCTTAAAAGATCCAGTCACTCTATAGATATGCTGGATAATTCCTTATGGAAGTGATTAATAAGTGGCAGAAAGTAGTAGTTAATTTCTACCATCCAAAGTTCGATTTACAAGCAATGTCACAAATGCCATGCAAATAGTATCTCCATAGTACAATAGTAATAGTACAAAATCCGACCTACGGTAAAAAATGTAATTTTGATCAAGGGTTGGGTATTTTTCATCTCGATATTTTAGACAATAAAACAGCAGTTGAAACCAGCCATACAATGCTATATTACACCAAAGACGTTAACCAATAATTTTAACACGAAACAACAAAAATAGAAGTTGGCTAAGTGCTAGATGACATGTGAGCAGCAGCGGTACAACAGAAACTCCGAAAGAAACATCTACATTAATATCTGGAATTCAGGTTAGGTTCTACAATCAAATACGTATTAGATGTAATTTTTTATTGTGAAGCAAGTGAAACGCAATCGGTAAGCATATAGTGTAGCTGAGTATAGGAACAAAGATCAAAACATATGAAGTAAAGCTACATGATTTTAAGCAACAAAATTACATTGTTAATCTCATAAATTACCTTTTACTATCTTAGGAAGGCCTTACATGAACAGGATTGTAGAAACTTGGAGAATTATGTTAACCTAACTAACTAATAAGGCTTGTTGTGATAGTAGTGCTCTCAGGATCGTGAAGATTAGGAAACACGTACCAGAAGCAATCAACTATTTGATTTTTAGCTTTGATAACAGCAATGAAATACAAAGCTTTGGATCAGCTTGAAACAGAATTTAAATATAAGCTTTGGGAGCATAATAAGACTTTCCAGATTACCATGAAAAGTATGGTAAATTTTCAAAACGTGTATTTATCAATATGATTAAGATTTTCAAAGAAGAAATTAAAGTGCAAGCAGCAGAGACAGTTTCTGTGAGAAAAAGCGTTACAAGAAAGATATAAAGAGGAAGATGAAAATAAGATTGCGATTATTTAGAGAGAGAGAGGGAGAAAGGGAGAGAGAGATGCGAGAGAGAGAGGATGGGAGGGAGATGCAAGAGAATGGGGGAGGGCCAAGGAGGAAGAAATAACATCAAAGAAGACAAAAGACGACACGTATGAAGAAAATTTCGTCTTTCCGATAGGTGTTTCAGAAGAATCAGAAGGGAAAAGAAAAGAAAATTATACATATTGATGCAATTACAGTGGACTTTGGCTTCCGATAGTAGATAATGATAAAACTGATTCTGCGATACAAACTAGCTAACTTTTTATACGAACTAATTAAAAACAATAAATGAGAAATTAATTCTACATTATCATTATAATAAATAAACTTGATTGATGTTTCTTGAGTGATTATAGGATTTTTGAAAAATAGCATTTCATTCGTGTTTCCTTTGATTATACAGTTTAGTGTACATGTTTTCGTAGTAGTGGTAAATTTTAATAGAAGTGGAAGGAACTTACCAGAATGAAACCATAATTTCTAACATTGGTGAGTAGAAAAATTAAGTTTGCGTCAGAAGTGAGGTGGATTATAAGTGTTTCGTTTTAAGCTGTAACACGTCCTGCTACTAATGAGAAGTAATACTACAAATATTAATACCATTACTAATATTAATACTACTACTACTAATAATAATAATAGTACTTACTACTAATAAATAGTAACATTTTGTGTGATATTGTCCTGATCTGATTTTGATAAGGAGGGATCCACAAATAAACATGATGAAGCAGCTCTTGAACTTAGTTAAATGTATGTCGATGCATATATCAAAGTTAATATTATTTCTACATAATCTACTATATGGTTATGTATACACAGTCTCTATGATATAAGAACAATAAACGGAAAATTACACATCCATACAAAAGCGTGCCTAATAGATAATGGTGGCTACCTTGGAACCAAGTACAGCTGTAATGTGATGTGGCATGGACTCTACAAGTCTGAGGATGTAATTAATGTCAACCGAAGCCACTCTGTTGTACGTATGTAAGTTGCTTACAAAGTTTGCCGAGGTTCCTTGGATGTCTATGTGTGTGCTTGACACATTGTTCCTAATAGTCACACAGTTTAATTCAATTCAAAAATGGATACTTTGCAGCAAAGGAAACATATAAGAGGTCCTCTACATGCTCATCGAAGAAGCCAGGGACTTGTTTGGCTCGATCCACTTGACAGCTATCGTCCTGAAAAATAGTTGAATCCAATGTTGTGTTATCAGTGAGAATATTGATACTAGTAAAGTATAGTACTTGTCCGTCGAGAAGCCGAAAGTAGTTCTGACCAACCAAATGCACATTGATTACCACCAAAAGCCTGCTTTCGGGGTATATGACACTCCTATAGAATGTCACAAACCCACTTTGAATCATGATTTGTACAGAATCCTCATTGCAGACTTCATTTAGTCTTCGGTGCACTCCATCATCATTATAGTAAAGGCAGAAATGAGACTGATCTGACCAATGATCGATTTCCAGTCTTCTACTGTCCACTTCTTGTGCAATTGAACCCTTGACAGTCCCACTTTTCTTGTGGTTAGTAAAGGCCTCTTTTGTCAGTACTCTAGTCTAGATGTTCGTATTATGGATTTCCCGGCGTAATGCATGTTGTGAAAGTAATACATGTGGACTGGCATTTATGAGTGGGAGCAGTTGTTCTCTCGTAGTGAAACGGTTGCCGGACATTATACGTCACACTCGGCGGTGATCCAAGACCATCAGCAATTTTATAAACCATAGTTCGCTGAAATAATTCCTGCGTTGCTTCTATTGTCTAAACACATGTTTTACTGTACTGTGAGTCGCACCAGCAAACTCCGCCACTTTCTCAATGAAGTGGTTCTAACAAAATCAGGTTTTGGAATTTGATGCCCCGGAGTTGAGCCACAAGTATACAAAAATATCACTCTTGGAAGTACAAATCCAGGTTGGTGGTTCCTATGCATAAAATCTGATTATGAAAGAAAGCAGATAATAATTTGAATCTATTTGCAATAGAAACTATCCTAAGAAATCTTAGTAGGACAGGAATGATATCAGGTGTATTTTACATCCGTATGCTACGTTATATACAACCTTCATAATCCAACGCTTCATGACGGAGCTTGTGGCGAAATGATGTAAGAATCATTCCATGTCAGTTCAACCATGACACCTATCATCTCAAATTTTAATGAAACTTTACATATTTACTAATCTTATTAAGTAACAACAACATTTTGTTGTCTCTAACTTATTTAGTTTTCATTTTATAACCAATTCAAATTTTAGAGGGTTGTCATTTTTCCTATTTCTGCAGCCGAAAAGGCAAGTTGGCCTTTCAGAGGATAAAAGTTATATCTTTCTTAATTATAACTGAATCTTTGTGAAAATTTCGATAATTATGAATGAGGATATGAGGAATTAAGAAAAAAATAAGAGCAATCTCCATCTAATGCTACATAGCGAGAAGAAATATTTTATTAACAATTTTATGATTTTTGTTCAAGAAAACATGGTCTACTGGAAAATCAAATATCAATAAAGGGGAATGGTATAATCAGAGAAACGCTTTTCTCCTTATCCTTCTACAGTTATGTTCTGTCATGCAAAAGAGTAAAATTAATGGCTTTATTATTCCTTTCTATATATGTTTTTTATCTTAACTTTTACTCTGTGGAGTCTTATTTATTTAAATATACATAGGGTGATTCAGAACTAAGTACTCGGGATGTGGGAGATGATTCGGGATGTGATTCCTGACATCGACAGAAAAACAAAATTTTCCTATTAATATGAGTGAAAGAAATTCGGCTTAATTTTGGAGATACAGCGTTTCCAACTTGGAACCCAAAATTGACGCCTCCAGTGGCAAGAAAATGAATAAGTCTCAATAAACCAGAAACGATGCATTAAATGAAAATTTCGTTGCGTTAATTTTTTAACAACATGGTGACTATCAGGAGTGAAAACACAATGTCAACGGGGATGTCAGTGTTGCCAACCTGGTATAACGTTTAATATTTCCAAATGGAACTACGTCGTATTAATAGATATTTCGCATTCCCTAGTGATAATAAAGAAGTTTCAAGTTTTATTACTCCAATAACCAATATACATGGTGTCTGGAGAGTATTACACGATATTTATATAAACGGGAGTATTACAATCGTATTACAAGATATTTATATTTTGTGAAGCATAGCTAAATAAGTTTTAAAATTATAGACAATGATATTTAGACAAATGGACAATAACATTTGCGATATGGACAATACATTTTCTATATAGATTTGTGAGCAAATAGCTTTAGAAAGTACATAATAATATTCGTTAATAAATGGTGATGCACGATATTTAAATGTTGTGTAGAATAGACAATAAGTTTTAACATAGACAATAAATTTGTAATAGACAATAATGAGTTGAGCTGCTGCGGAAAATGATAAGAATTCTTTTACATCGTAATATACCTTATCCAGCAAGTGTTCCCTTAACTGTTTCTTGAATGTATTTATGTTTTCTTCACCTCTTATACGTGTTGGCAACTGGTTGTATATGTTGACACCCATATGACTATACCCTTCTTGAACGAGGGTTAGTCTGGTAATATACCAAAAGTACACATTGCAGTGTTGTAAACTATGGATCAGACTCGAAATGTTTTCGGGATTTTACAGGGCAGGTTAAGGTATTTTGGTGATATTTTTATGTTAAATGACTGTATGAGGCAAATAACTTATTTTTTAAAACTATATTTATACATTGGAATCATCCTTCTAAGCAGTGTTTTCCACAAGTTTACTAAGATACAACAAACGCACCGTAATAAAAAAAGACAATGAAAACAACACTAAAGACAAATATTATTTGGTGACATTATGAATTATTAACCAGAACTTTTCCTAGCCAAATGTGCATGGAACGAATGTATCACTATGATTCATTATACCTTTTTTTTACCACAGTTGTCGTATAGCAACATTGTTATGTCCTCGTCAATGTCCTATACCTGACAATTTTCATGAAGTGGTTAGATGAAAAAGCTGCACTAAATCCCGTTTGCACCGTCTTGCTTTTAACATCTTGAAAATAAGAAAATTTACATTTCGAGCACATCCAGGCGTCATCATGACTATCTCAAGAAGTGACTTTTTTCGGAAGTTTTGCATGTGTTTTTCAGTTTTCGATAAGGCTCACTGGCTTAATATAGATTGAAACCCCGTAAGGTCTGTGCTAAAACATTAATGAAATTTTAAGCTTTCCTGTCCTTGAAAAAATATTACAGATCCCGGTGCACAAAATGGCATAGAGAATATAAACATTAGACCACATCCCATGGATTTCACTTAATAAAAACACGTTAATATTAAGCGAAATCCATTTATTTTAGATTTCTGACCATTGACTGATCTTGTTACAGGGCACGAATAAAAAACAGGTAAATCCAACCCCTGCGTGATACGAACGCGTCGTGAACGGCGCATGTGGCAATGTGGAGGTAGCGCTCCACGTATTCTCGACCTACGGCACGAAGTGAGGTGGGGTGGTCAGTCTCACGCTCGACCGCCTTTACCTTCCAAAGGTGCCCATTATTACCAAGGACACATTGGTACTAATTTTAATAGGAGGCTGAGTGCACCTCAACGCCAAGCATGGGAATACTGAGAGAAAAAGTCTCCAGCGGGATTATGAACCCGAGACCGCCGATCCATAGTTAAGACGCGCTACCGCCTGAGCGACAGCGACTCCTACATGGCATGGATAGTGGATTGAAAGTAGACGGCATATCATGGACGTTAGAGACCTTTTGGTAGCTTGGAAAGCGAACGGACTATTTGGTAACTGATTTCGTAAGAATTATCACCAAATAACATTTCTTTACCCTACAAACCACATATTTTCCTAAGTTATTTCATCTCGTGTTTTAACCAGAATTCCAACACTGCAGTGTCAGCTTTATTATGTTGTTCATCATCAATAGGGAATGCCAAATATCTAATAACACGACGCTGTGTCACTTAAATATTTTCAAAGTTATACCAGGTTGGCAACACTGACAACCCGATGACGACATGTTTTTTCTTTCATTTCTGATATTCACCATATTGTTAGAAACAAATTTACGCAACGAAATTTTTATTTAATGTATCGTTTCTGATTTATTGAGAATTATTCATTTTTTTTTACCACTGGAGGCGTCAATTTTGGGTTCCAAGTTGGAAACGATGTATCTCCAAAACTAAGCGGAATTTCTTTCATTCATATTAATAGGAACATTTTTCTTGTTTTGATGTCAGGAGTCACATCCCGAATCATCCCCCCCATCCCGAGTACTTAGTTCTGAATCACCTATATAATACATAATAATAATACACAGCCATATTCAATCCACTACTGGATGAGGCCTCTCCCGGAGGGAGGAGGTGGTCTACCGCTCCCACGCTGACCAGACGTGTTGGGAGAGGAGAACCAAAGCTCTTAACTGTGATCGCTACCTCTTTATTCAGGTAGCTCCCGAATTGGCCTCACGACGCTGGCTGGACGCCGCACAGGTAACACCATCTGGAGTACTGCAACGGTCACCCGTCCAAGCACTGACCAGACCCAGAGCTGCTTGACTTCGGTGATCTTACGGGAACCGGTAGACCAGCTCGGCTAGGGCGTTGCCCAATAACCTATATATATATATATATAAAAATTCCACAGATTAAAAGTTTAGATAAAAACATATCCGAACAAAAACACCAGAGGTGCAAAAATGGAGCCAAGTTCTTTAGCCCTAAAAAGGTGTGAAATGGGAGACGGATAAGCCAAGTTCCTTGGTGAC